>PVYE01005755.1:6043-30265 GCA_002995055.1 Rhizopogon rudus
TTCTTATAGGATGACGATCTCAGGATTACCTTGATGGAGGAATAACGGAAATTTTGAATATGTCGAATTTAAAAGTTGGTGGAGTCGATGCGATGCGATGCAGGAACCTTTGCGCCATGACAGTGGACAATTTCAATCACCCGGGAAGGAATAACTATCTTCCTTTATCTATAAAGGTCTGACTAGGGGAGGCTTCCGGGCAGCCTACTTCAGAAGTATTGTCCTCTGCCAGCACTAGTGGTCAATGAGTTAGCATAGAGGTCCGGAGGGGAAATCAAGTCAGTATCGGAATGTTTCGGGCGTTGTTGAAGTCCTTCGCATTTCACATGTGATATTTTACTACATTCTACGATAAGATAAGAATTACCTACGCATATATGTGGTTGTACTTACCTACGAGTCGAGAACCTTTGCGTGTTTGCAAAGGGTTCCCTGCCTATACCATTTCGTTGTTCGTCGTTTGCGCAGCCGCGAAATTCCAACAGTCAGTTCCGCCGCCCGCGGTGATACCTGTGATACTTGAATGAGCGCAGAAGTTGACCCTGACCGAGCTAGTCACTGGGTTGTTTCAGAAAATATGGTCGACCGTAAAGAGGATGACACATTGTGGAGTCACGTGCGATGACATCAATCTGGTGGACGGTCCCGGCACAGCATTACCAATCAGACGCGTCGGTGAATTTCTCGGAGAAAGTTGCCCAGATATCATTTCAAGTCACGTGCAGGTTTGACGTGAACACGCGAGTTGTTGGCAAGTTGGAGCCTGGCTGCCTGAGGCCTGAGGGGAACAGAGAGGGCAGCGAGACGCATGCTCGCAGCATTGCACCCCAAAAGCCCTAACCCACAACACGGGCCTTTGGCTATGAGTACGACATCAATGAGGACGAGGAAGACATGGTCCTCAGATTTCCATGGTGAACTTCGTCGCCGGTACTTGTCTCCTTCCCCAACCCGCACGCCTTACTACACAGCGAATCCATCCCCCGAACCTCAGTCTGATCCTGAAACTGACGACGAGCCGATAGAGCACCAGCCAATATCAATGACAGGTCCATCCAGACTCACTCTTGACCTTCCTGTCTTTTCTCTCAATTCACCCCAATTCCAATCTGCTCTGCAGTTGTCCGACGAAGATAAGGACTCTCTTGATGATCACCCTCACCCCCCTTCGAACCCCCACACAAACCTCCGCTTGAATATCAACTTTAATATTGATTTAGACCTTAGCCAAGCTACCCTTGGTCACTCCCGACCCCCTTCACCAGCTCCAACTGCAGATTTTAGCATGATTTCCCCTCCAAATAGTCCTTCCTATACTCAATACCACTCTCAATTTCTTTCACCACCACACACACGCAACACCCTCCCCTTCTTCCGTACCACTCCATCCCGCCCCTCGTCCACCCATACTCATCTGCGTAGCCATAGCATTGGCTTCGGAAATGGAAAACGCCGCGTGCGCCCAAATATTACAAAGCTTTGGGAAAGCATCTCCTCCCCATCACCCCGCTCCCTCGGGGGGAGCAAGTCTTCCCCGTCGCTCAAGCACTCCCCTGCCCATAAATCCTTTCCCAGACCATCCCCTAACCTCTTGCGTGCGAAGCGCAAGATTAAACGTCCTTCAGTGACAGATGTCTTTAGCAGTGGTGGGAGCTGGGCTAGGGGAAGTGGAGATTGTAGGTATACCCAGGATGTAGACTATGGCACACTGGACCCGCTCGATGGCGAAGAGGGCGAATTGGTCGATCACGATGGTTATTTTGATGCAACTGAAGGGGAAGTAGCAGGTGTGTGTTCATTTTATCCTTTCTATATGGTACTAATATTTGAATTTATTGTCTAGCATCCCCATCTTCCTATACACACTCCGGATCTCCACTCCAGCCATATCCACCATCCCCGATATTACCATCCCCGTACACTACTAACTTCAGCCCCCCTCCAGCCTGTCTCCCCCGACCTGATACTCCCTCCCAGGCCTACACCCTTTGTCGAACTTCGCTTTCACCATACGCTTCGGCATCTACATCTACATTTACTTCAACCTATAACTGTCACACTACTAGAACATCCCTCCCACTCCCGCCCGAACTCACCTTACACATTCTATCCCTTCTGCCCGTCCGCTCCGTCATGGCCTGTATGCTCGTCTCGCGCGCCTTCTGTACGCTGGCGAGAGACAACGGCGTGTGGTGGGGAGTATGGCAGGGAATGGACGGGCGGCCAAGGGTGCGGGCTCGCGTGTCCCGCCCGTTCGGAAGAGACGCATACAGCTATCCCTATGCAAACAACTTTGCATATGGACTCGCCCCTTCGACCTCGATGTCGTCGTACTCTGCCTTCCTATCCCAGCACCATGGTGACTCCATCCCCAGCTTGTCATCCTCTTCTGAAGACGACTCGGACTCTGACTCGTCGTCGCTGCGCTACACTCACCAGGACATCCGAGACGAAGGCGTTCACGGATTTCCGCTGCTTGAAGATGGCGAGGACGATGAAGGCGATGGCCCGAGTGGGTGGGCTGTGAACTGGGGTCGCGTCGAGGCTTTGTGCCAGAGCGGACAATCGAGAAGCATCTTTGTAGACCGGGACAGATCAAAAATTAATGCTGATGCTGATGCTGATGCTGATGCCGATGCCGATGCCGAGAACAATGTTAACAGTACATTGACTCGCAACGCTTACACGACTGGAGACCTGACAGGGAGAGGCGCAGCTTTGGGCCCCCTCCGCCTTAATTGGCAGACGCTCTACCGCTCCCGCGCTACACTCGAGAGGCGTTGGCGGGACCCGCGGCTCACCCCGCAAGTGATGCGGATTGAGGGGCACGGCGACAGGTGGGCTTTTCACTCATTTTGTCATGGCTTTGTTGTTGATGCCCCGTACAGCGTCTATTGCCTCGACTTTGACTCGCGGCGAATTATCACAGGCTCCCGGGACAGAACGATCAAAGTCTGGTGCATCCGCACGGGTGAATGTCTTGCGACATTTGAGGCCCATTTGGGGAGCGTGCTGTGTTTGAAGTTTGAAAAGGATTTTGATGCTTTTCGGCAGTCGGGCTCATGTGGAGCTGGCGATGGCCTAGAGGATGAACAGGAATCGCGCGGTTTGATGGTCTCTGGTTCTTCTGACTGCACCGTGCGTGTTTGGAACCTGTACGCGTCGCATCGCGGTTCGAGGGTACGTGCAGACGTGCGGACGGTGTTGCGTGGCCATTCTGGAGGCGTACTAGATCTAAGGATGGACGAGAAATGGATCGTCAGTTGGTGAGCGCCCGCTGCTTATATCTGGTCAAGACCAAGGACTAACACCCATGTACAGCTCCAAAGACGCGCTCATTAATGTATATTCGCGGTCCACGCTAACGCTGCATGCCGTCCTGCGGGGGCACGAGGGGCCCGTGAACGCTATCGGGCTCGAGGGCGGGAGAGTGGTGAGTGCAAGTGGGGATGGAAGGATGATGTTGTGGGATGCGGGAAGTGGGCGGTGCGAGCGAGTCTTCGAGGGGCACGAGAGGGGACTAGCGTGTATCGAGTTCAAAGTCTGTCCCTCCCTCTTCGTCCTGCGTCGATGCCATTTGCTGATCCCATATACTCAGGACGATTTGATATTGAGCGGTTCCAACGACTGCACGATCAAGCTCTGGCGCGCGTCGACTGGGGAGTGTCTGCATACTTTTGCGGGACATACGTTGTTGGTGCGCGCGTTGTGTTTTGATCCGAGGACGGGGTATGTGGTTAGCGCGAGCTATGACCGGAGCGTGAGGGTTTGGGAGTGGAGGGAACCTTGTGATACTGGTTCTCCATCGACCCCCTTTTCTTCCTCCTCTTCTTCGACTCATTCAGGGAGATCGAGTCACGAGCTGATGTACACCGGAGATACGGACGTGGCGAGCGTGGTGGGTGTTGCGGATGGTGTAGTCGGGTACCGGGGGATGAATGGGAAGAGAGGTATGGGGAGGTTGGTGAGAGAATTTAGGGATTTGCACGGGAGTCATATTTTTGATGTGAAGTTTGATGTGGGGAGGATTGTTAGGTGGGTGGTTTTTTATTTTTATTTTTAATTGTAGTTTTCGTGTGGTCCCCAGCCTTGTCTCGCCTCTTTTCCTCTTTGTTTCTTCCCCCTTGTTCCCGAATTCCCCCTTTATCGGTGGGACCTGCTGACCATATTTTTCTGCAGCACGTCGCACGACCAGAAGATCGTCGTATTGGATTTCACGCATGACATCGAAGGCGCGGAGATCTTTATGTGATAGATATGGCCCTCTCTCTGCAGAGGATTCGTTCTTGTTCACCTTACCCGCACATCTTGATCTGTGAAGCTCGACACGCTACCCCACAGCATAAGGGCAAGCTTGGTGATACCCAGTTTAATTGATAGGAGTCGGAGATCATATTTATTTCGCATCTCACATCTGTTTCGAGCATTTACATCCGAGCATTTCATTTGTATCTAGCTATACCTTGTACAGTATATTTGGTAAGTTGTAAAATGGTCATTGTTTGTTGTAGGTCTGCACCGTTGGCGCAGCTGCATGAGTGAAAGCGGTTGCATGGTAGGTATGATACAGTCATCTTCGGTTTCCTAAAGATGCATTGGATAGTAGCTATGGTAATCCAAGTCTCCGCAATCTTGCTAGACTCGTATTCCACGCTGTCGTAGCTGGGAGAACTGATACAGCGCGATGACAGAGGATGACAGATGCTGGCCGGTGATCACTGATCGTCGCTGAGCGGCACCATTCCCCAACTCTCTTGATTGATCAATATGTCAACATTATGAGATCGTTGTCAATAACCCAGAACCTAAGACAAACATAGACAAACGCGTGCGGCCTCTGTGTACGCGTTTAGTTTTGGGTCAGGACATGAAGTGCATTCCGTTACCTGGGTTACATGTGCGTGTCAGGGGTTATCTTTTCGATGCATTGCCACCAAGATACTAGTAGCATCCATTTGTCAGTAGTCTCCCCTAGGCAGACCCATATACTTGACGAAAGGAAAACAAGGCATTCCTTCTATATTAGGACCATTTGCATAAGCACTAGGCCTTAAAGAAAGTGACTTACTCTCGCATTCAAGAAATGGTGACTGTACAAAGTTGATCTTCATTTGGTCTTGCTGCATGATGAAATGAAGCCCAAATACTTCAGGCTTCAAGTTTACCTCAAGAATTTGATTAACCAATGAATGATCATCCGGAAAAAAAAATACCGTATTACCGCGGGTCAGTACCAGTCAGTCACAACAGCGTCGTTTGACATTATGAGCGATAAGGCGGAGAGACGAACAAGAAAGATCAGCGCACTTGTATTACCGGGGCCCGTGGACCCCGACTCCCGCGAACTTCGAAGCTACAAATAGCTCCTTTTATAGTTGTATCACTCACACACGGACACGTAAAGACCTGCGAAGACACCATCTATGTAGGTATCGACCTTTTGAACTTCTTGGCAAATCGTGCCACTTTGCAACTTCGAAAGAATCGGCCAATCAGGAAGCTCCATGGCAGGGTGATCGACATGATCGGCAGGAACGACTGCGAGCATCCTGACTAGCATGTATGGACAATTTGACAAGACGAACATTGAAGCAGTTTTGGAGGTCATTACGAGCAGCGGTCACGTGTCCTCTACTTTTACTCGGGCGTCCCACGCAAGATCTGATCAAAGCACTCGTGTTTGATGGCAATAAAAAGATTGGAAGGGCGTCAGTTATGTACGTAATATTCAAAAGGTGCTGCTTGTTGGCGAGGAAGATGATTTTGTACAGTTAGAGTATACTCGTTTGATGTGATTAATGCAAGTGAAAGTTACAGTTCTGATGGGCGAGTAGAAAAGAGAAGAGGACAGGATTTTTAAAAATACAGTCTCCGATCGATGACGTTTAGGATAATCAAAGTGAGATACGAGCTCATCATGCCCGTGACTAAATGCGTGCACAGTGGTGTAAATTAAGCCAGATCATGCAACCGCAGTTAGGCTTAATGCATCGACCGTCTTTATCTGAACGCTGATACGCCTCGCGTGCCCCACTCGCTGATTTTTAGGAGGCCGATACGGAAACTCGTCTTCTCGAGTCGATGTCACTCTTGCTGCGGTATCCTCGAGTACGGAGGTCGCAGGTTGGTCAGCGTCCTGTACTGGAACCGAACACTGCACGTTGCTCTCCAAAAGCTGAGGATCAGACCAGTTGTGGGCCTGCCAGTCCGCATCAGGATACATTGCCTGATCGTATACATAGTTGGAAGCCTCAAGTGATGTACCGGGCTGACTGTACGACGCATATATCGCAGGATCGAGACCACTGTGCGCGATGGTGGCGTGATCGTAGAACATCGAAAGATTCGGTGGCGATGGCGCCACTGGTACTTGTGGAGTGAAATATGTTGTTCCATTTATCTCGTATGAGTCGCATGGTAAAGATGCACGATTAGATACCGGTCGTAGAGGATTTGAGATGGTCCCTATCATCTCTGGCATAGTAACACTAGTTGGAGCGAGTGGCAAGGGTGTAGGCACTGGCATAGGAATGGGAACGTGATGCCGAAATGCGCAATAAGTGCCATCAGGACAGTTCGGCCACCGGAGACACGGTGTATATGCCATATCTGTGATAATTGAAATTCAGAAATCATTCAGGATGTCAACACGGAAGTGGAATGCGTGTTAAATACGGACATGGTGTAACATCCTCTGGGTGCAAAAGCCCGCATGCAGGTTTCATGCACATCCCTTGAGTGTACGCCCAAGAATCGGTCTGCGTCGCGCTAATAATGGTATTATTGGTACTCCGAGGCTCCTTGGCATACTCGTCGGATCTAGAAATCCTATCCCGTTCATTTCGGATCAGGTCAGGAGCCTGTGAGGATAGTGCTGGATCATGAATACTGCGGAAGAGTCAAAATCAGAACATCGCCCTCGTCAAAAGAAAATCATGTACAAATTGCAAGTATCACCAACAGGACACCAGCCCTGTGTTCGAGAGAAGTGTTTGCAGGGCTTAGTTCTCCAATTTGCCGGGCGAATGGCCATAGGTCCCTTGGTGCCTAGGTCGGACGGAGAGAAATGTGGCGGAATTTCATATGCAGCCGCCCCAGCTACTGAGTGCTGCGGCGCCATAAAATAAACTTTGGCAGCTGATACGGAGTTTGGTAATGCCGACCAATCCATCACGTTTTGTCTTGCAAAAGGGCTCAAGATATTGGACGGCGGAAATGGGACAGAGGGTGGGTGCATGAAGGTGCACTTATCGCCATAGGCACACCGTCCTGCCACGAAGCTGCGACAAAGTTTAGCTGGGTGGAAAAGTGAGTAACCAGGATGCGCTATCGACCATAAACTTACTTCGGTACTTTGAGTACGGCGCCATTCAGGAGAACAGGATTGCAATCAAATGCGTTGCCCCAGTAAGACGAGAATCAGATCAGACAGCGGGCACTCAAGATCACCTCGCAATGGGGAGTTTAACGGATGTCAGCGACAGACGGCTCGACAAAGGCTTTTAAGGACTCGAGATGAAGGTACACGTGTATGGCACGCGATTATCCAGGCCACTAAGGCGCGATGGCTTTTGTGTTTCATGGACAAAGCATTTATGGTGGACGTAGAAAAGACCACCACTGAGGCCTGAAGTGAGGCTAACCATAGACAATTGTCGTTGAGCGCTGGCCAACAAATGTCAAAGCGATTGTGAGTTGAATGTGGCTGTGGCAAAGCAATTTGCCTCAGGTCCAAACCATGATTTGGCCACGGTGAAAACACGAGCACAATTACTAGCCGCTTGAAGCCCAAGCGTTCCAACGTTCATTCCACGCGTCCTGGACACAAGGTTGATGCTAAAGTCAGTGCAGGTGGGTGATGAGATGACGACCAACTTGATTTCCAACGTCAACACCTTTACGTAAGTACGTAATGAAGTTCACACTTTAATTGGCACGTCAAACGAGCACCCAGTGGAAAAATGTACTTCAGCGTCCTTCAAATGTACGCCCCGTGCTTCTTCATTGTGCAACAGAAATTAACTGGCGACAGCTCGACGCTTAAGGACAGACGCGCGTCCTGTACCAGCAGCATGTTTTAGGTATCACCTTCCTCAAGAATTCTCTGCAAAATAGGGAATTTCGCCACGTATGGCGGCGCTGTGTGTTTTTCCGAATTCCAGAGTGGTCACGACACACGAAGATCGGGTATAATACTCACAGACAGATAGGACGTATGAAGAATTTCCCAACACTTCTCTTCGTATCCACCTGGATTTCTCTGGTGTGGTCTATCGTACCGTCAGACAAATCACATGGGCACATGAAATTGCCAACCGAGAACACTCCTGAAACGCGCAGTCGCCCTGACGAATTTAACATTCAATATCTTGCAGTAATCTAAAATGACGAGTCAATAATAGTAATAAAGCGGCGCAATACAGAGCTCCAAATACATTAGTAGTAGCACAGTCGGCCAGAAAGCGATGGTGAGAATGAAATGGTATAGATTATGTCCGAGGACCGAGAGAGAAAAATATGCTGGCCACCCTCCTAACTAGGAAGAGACGGTAATATGCACGAAATCGGGGTGCGGGACAAAAGTTCCTGAAAGATGGGAAGGTCCCACCGTCGGCGGTTTTTTGAACGCCGATGGGCGACCCGCCATTTCAGAGTCATAGAGGCAGTGCCATGGCCTGAGATATCATAGGTGGGCCATGACCAGATGGATCTACTATGTGATGCAAACGCTTGCGTGGTGGCAAATTTGGATCCTGAAAACCTGTCGTCTTCTCAGGACTAGGTTCTTCTAACCGAAAGGTCTTCGCCACATACTATGTACGTCAATTTGGCCACCCTCCTCCCAATTCCGCGAGTGCTTGCGCTCTGGCATGTAGGATGGATCTCTTGAAGATCGCATCTGCCAGGTATACTCAGTGTCGAAAGAGAGTTTCAGAAATAGATCATTACCTCTGATTGTGGAATTGCTTCAAGGGCTCCAGTGTATGACCCTGTCATATCTGGCTGACGCCAGTCAACCCTGGGACTATTTTGTGTTGGTACCATGTCGACTGAGGGTCTCCGGTCGACAAGGTGATGAGATGAGTATTGGTGCTGCAGTGGAATGAGAGGCATGTATCGGGTGATGTGAGTTTCAAACGCACTTCTTGCTGACTAGAAGAATCATCGTGAGGTAATGATGACTGTCGCGAGTAATCTTGAACACGAAGTTAGATACGGTCGGAGCACAAAAAATAAATAATTTAAATAAGCAAGTGCTACATACCTGCCGAACTCTGAGTTCTAGATAGAAGAGCCGTCACTGGCAGAATTTCAATAAGCCGTGCCATGATGCCAGCGCCAGCCAGCATGATAGATCCACTTACTCAGTTCGTCGCGATGCTGTTCGGCGGCATTGACATCCCGCCTAGCCCGGACTTCGGCCTCTAGACAGGCAGTATAACGTTGAAACGCATCCTGTGTTTGTGACTGTGCGCGTGCGAGAGTCGTTCGTGCTTCCTGAAGATATTGGCCTTATGGAGAAATCAGTACGCCAACATGAGGTGAGCTGACTATTATGACTAACCAGATGACTGCGCATCTTGTAAGAGCTGTTCATACGTCGCAGTTGAAGGCGATGTAGTTGTCCGAATGATATGTGGGCGAGTCGTGCCTGGTGATTGTACATAATTGGGACTTGAAACACTTGAACCACTTTCTGTATTGTAATTCATTATATGGCTGTGTAAAAGTAAGAGTATCCGCCGAGACTCACCTGGCTGCATTCGAGCAATATGATCCACTAAACTGGAGGGGGGATAACTTCCTTCAGACAGCTCAGGTGTGGAGACCTCCATGGAGTCGTCGATAGATGGAGGTTGTGGTGCGTTAGGACCCAGGTGTCGCAAGCGGGGGTTATGCGGGATCCTTGCGTTGTGCCGCTCGATGAACTTTCTCAGAAAGGCGAGCTCTATGTCGTCGGGCATCACGTATGGTGGGCCCTGAATGTCGCCTTTCTGCATGAGGACCTCTAAATGAGACATTGTCTTGTCCTTGAGCTGCTGTAACCACTCATGCAATTCCATGTGGTCTTGGTCTGCCCGTGCGTCACTGCCGTCAAGAATGTCATGTGTCAACAATAATTCTGGTTTCTAAATTATCTTGACAAACTAGTCTTGACGTCTTCTTGCTTTTCTCCAGTACGTCTTTGTTAACTTTAGGGCGTTGTTAACTTCTTTATCGAGGGTTGAATACCATTCGCTCGAACGTCGATTTAGCTTCACTGCCAGCACGCCAGGTTGGACTCGTAGCTGGAGCACACAGCGACCTTCGGCATCAGGAGGGCCCAGGGCACCTTTTTGACCTTGGTTGCCTCGGGTAGCACCACGGGAAACGTTGCCAAGCTCTGGCCACGGAAGGTCGTCGGATTGCATGAACGGCTCCGTTGACGGAGTGACAAAGCTGAGGAGAGTTGCGAGAGTGGAGTTAGAAAATCGTCTAAGATAATCATGCGGCAGCCTTATAATTGAAGGAACATCTCTTCTGTGCGACGTAGCGATGCGGCTTTCACCAGACGCACTGCCTTGTTAATCCAATCAGTGTTCGCTGGGTGACATGTCAACATACTCATGTCAGCAGGGCTGACATCTGGCATCTAAGTTCAAACGTTGATTCCTCCCAAAGCCAGGTCACCTCGTTGACGAATACCTGAACTTACTCTCACGTTTATATATCATCGCGACGCTGGCCGGTGTCCTGATATGGGTATGGTTGTTGATGAGAGAGAAAACGGCAGCTATGATTACAAGAATAACGATGAAAACAACAACAAAAAGGGTGCCATAGGGTATCATACTTAGGGTGTCATCCATCTGCAATCACCCTAAATCCCAATTTCGGTGCGACAGCCGCAAGATAGCTATGTAATAGAGGGTTTAAATCTCGATCGACTTTCTTGACCCCGCCTGTCTATGTGGAGAAGTCTACTCCCTGGGCAAGAGGTGCAGCATCGGAAAAATTGACCGTGCATGCACTCCAGCGAACGTACTGCTTCCAGGCATCTCCGCCGGATTCGCGGCCCCTGAAATAAAGAAGTCAGGTGGGAAGCAGATCTAGTTGGAGATGTCCTGACCATCCGGTACTCTATAGGTGAGAATAATTAGGTTGCGCAGGTCGATCATTCAGAACAGAAGCTGTGACACACCTTGTTGCCTCCAAACGCGGCACCTATTTCAGCACCACTAGTCCCAACATTGACCTTGAATATTTTATTACATGAGGAATGAATGTTTCAAAATCCAATGCACATACGTTGACAATGCCAGCATCTGAGCCTTCAGGACCAATCCACTTGCCAACATTCCGAAGGTCTCTTGTCCACAGGCTGCTAGATAGTCCTTGGGGGACAGCATTGTTCCATTCAATGGCTTGCTCAAGCTCATCAAAGAAGCAAACGTTCAGGATAGGCGCGAAAGTCTCAGTACTCCAGATCTTATCAGCGGGATCTGTGGTCTTAGGAATGGTAATCGTGGGTTGGACAAAATTACCCTGACTCAACGCCACTTGGTCATATTTCCGTCCACCGGTAAGAATGTCGGCACCGGATTCGCGAAGTCGCTGCACAGCGTGGCTGTAAACTCCAACAGCTGCGGATGTGTGCAAAGGTCCGAGTAAAGTGCCTTCTACTAGGGGGTCCCCGACACATACACCGGAATATAATTTCTGAAGTGCATCGAGGAATTTCGGTGCAATGGCGCGGTGGAGATAAAGTCGCCTCGTGGATGTGCACCGTTGACCAGCAGTGCCGACAGCACCAAAAAAGACAGCTGGTACTGCTAATGACAAGTCTGCATCTGGCATGATGATTGACGCTGATGGACGTTATTAGAAGCCGTCCCCTTGGTCCTTGGAGAAAGGAAAGTACCATTGTTCCCGCCCAACTCTAAGATGCTCTTGCCAAATCTAGACTGAACAGCCTTACCAACTACCCTACCTACGGCCTCGCTACCTGTAAATGAAACTAATATAGTTCCTATTCAGAAAACACCCAGCGCCACTTGATTACGAAGGAAGCCTCACCAAGGGGTATATCTCGACTCTCGACGATCGCTTCCCCAATATCCTTTCCGCCGTTGATGAGAGTAGATATGGCGCCAGGAAGGCCGTTCTTCTCCAGCACGCCTGCGATAATCTTTGTTACGGCAATGGAACAAAGTGGGGTGCTCGGTGAAGGCTTCCACACATTTGCATTACCAGCAGCGAGTGAAAGTGAGAAGTTCCTATATTTAATTACTAAGTGAAGGTCTTCCGCTAACCACAAAAAACCATACCACCCATAGACTGCCACCGGAAAGTTGAATGCGGTAAGCACGCCGACGACACCAATGGGGTTGGGCACTGTGACAGATCATGGAATCAGCACAGCATGTCATACGTAGAATTGACTGCGGCCAACCTTCTAGGATGGTGTGGACAGGCCTTTCAGACGCCACAACCCTGCCGTTCATCATTCGAGATAAGCCTAGCGCGTAATCACACTCAACGAATTAAAAGTTTCAAGATCAGCGTCGGAAGAAGCAAAAAGATCCGCACAATATCCACAAATTCCTGGACCTCGCCGATGCCTTCTGTTTTGATCTTCCCCATTTCGAGGGAGACCAGTGCGCCTAGAACATCACGCTAGAAAAAAATGAAACCATCTTTGAAGGGGCAAGTTTATGCGGAAATATAGGCACTATATACCTTCGCGGAAAGGGCTTCCCTGATTTGTCGTAAGAGTTCTCCTCGTTTCGGAGCAGGAATCGTCCTGAGATGAAAATAGGCCTCCTTAGACTTTTCAAGTGCTACGTGCAACTCGTGAGGTGAAGCCTGCAGAACAGTATAAGCATCAGGCGCAGAGCAATACGATACGCGGCGAGCCTAGTACTTACCGAACGAACGCGCGCGAGTACCTCCCCTGTCGTGGGACACACGCTTTCTAGTACGTCTCCAGAGCCAGACCATTGACCATCATAAACGCCTGGGAGTTCAGCAGCAGCAACAGGGATGTCAAGGGCTGAAAGGATAGTCGATGCACGCGTCGACAAGTTCCGTGCACCCCGGAGTGTGCAGACTGCATTCCGCGACAACATCATACCGGTCTAAGGGATAGCAACTCTGTCAGCAAGGATGCTATGGATGTTGCACTTTCTGCGGTACTGGAGTTGAGAGTGCTGCTCGGTTGCTGTAACGTTGATGCTCAGTGTGACTGTGCACACTAGTCTGAGTCGAACATGTTACTGTCAGCAGTGCATGATCCGTGTCTGAATCACGTGATTTGACGCCGAAACTTTTACAACAGTTGAACCAAACAGTTCAAATAAGTTGAAACAGAAGCTTGTGATACCTCGGAGGCTCGGACAGACTTCGGACATGCAAGCCTGACGCTAGGGCGTACTCACAGGAGTATGTGAATTCTGGACGGTACGGTACGAATTGATCAGTGAGTAAACATTAATCGGATTGTGAATTTAACCATTAGTAACTCTCGCAGGTCTATCCATTAATAGATTGTTTCTGCATCATAAGAACACCAGGTCCTGCCCAGAACCACATACAACGTTGCCCACGGATCTCGTTAATATGATGCGGGATGTAGCAACCAAGAACTCGGATAGGATATGTAGCTAGTCGTGGACGTACATCTCACAGCCTGCCCGAACTCCCCGACGGGTTGAGTCTGACAGGTCTTGCGGCCCCTGAACGGCTAGACACACCCTACGGATCGAGAGGGCCCAGAATGAGAAACAATGAGGTAGCACAGCACATATGTGTGTTGGAAACCACATTAGCATGAGGGCAAAGACACTGATACTGAATGCACAATGTCCGCAGAAGTACCTTACATTAGCCCTACGCCAGTATTAGGATTACAAGCCCTTGAAAAACGAAGGGTCGGCATCAATCTGGTTCCTCGCCTTTTTCCTCCTCCCAGCTAATGCATTTTTGGTGCTTTTGCATTTTCTTTTCTTTTCCTTGGGAGAATCAGAGTCCTGTGCGTCCTCGTCACTATCAGCTTCTACTGCCGATGGGGTCCCCACGCGACGTGGGCTTTCGTCATCTGCTCCGTCGGGTTCCTGTCGGTCAATGTCCGAGGCTGGAATACTCTGTACATTTTCGGGGTCCTCAGCTGCCTCATCATCACTCTCCTCATCTTCAAAAACGGCCCTGAGATCTGTCATCTTGAGATTATCATCGTGACCCGCGCTACCAACCCATCTTCCTTCTCCACCAAGATCGACAGCAATTCTTTCTATGGGAAAAGATCCATGGTCGGCCACAACCCCAACGAGCTTGGTAGGAAACAGCTGCACGGCCCGCAGGAGACCGTCTGACGATCCCGTGAGGATAGTGGAGTGTGAGGATGGATATGACGACGGTAGTGTACACAGAGCATCAATCGACTGGGGGTGCCTACAACAATGGTCGGACAGGTGTCAAACGAGTATTCCGCGTGAGGTGTTGGAATAAATTTACCCAGGAACTCTGTCGACGCAGTCTCCCCACCCTTGGCTACGATTAAACACGGATAGAATCCCCGTCTGGGTGCCGACTACTACTTTGGACCCGCTGTTCGTATGGATTTTAGCATGAGATAATGTACGCAAATGCGAAATTGAGTATGTTTAGACACCGATGTAGGCGGAAGTACCTTCGAATAGAAACAATAGAGAGTAGCTCATCCTCCTGATCCTCGGACTGTGCCACCGGTTCCGCTTTCTTTCCACGCACATCGATTACTGATAGTGTGCCATCGCCGCTTGATTATGCGAAGAGTAAAAATAGGGGGCATTTAAATTCAGAGGGTACTGTTGCTATGTATAGATACTTGCTTACCTGGTCGTAATGAGATGCCTCTTGTCGTCCAACCAAAGGAAATCGGAGATGAAGTCAAAATGATGGTTATAACTTCGAATGGGATCAGACTTCCGAGGGTCCCACAACTACCACAAAGATAAGCAAGAAGTCGATCATGGAGCATCAACGTGGATCAACTAGCCTTTATGATGCCGTCGTCATCACCAGTGCTTAGCATCTGGGGCATGAGGCGTTTGAGGCGGTTCACTGGGGAACTTTAGCACTGCCATCATCAACGAATCGCGGAGTCATCGGAAAATCGCTGACTGACTCGTGGGCATCTTTGCGCGTCTCAACGAGCGTTCCAGTGACTGTATCAATGGTGCTATATATTTCTTTAGAACAAGGGATATGTGGCCCATATGTGACAATAGAACACACAAAATAGCTTTTGCCTTTCCAGCTGCCCATAGACGAAAGCCATCCTCACTAGTATCCAAGCAGCGGCAAGAGCGCTTAGATGGCCTCAAGGCAAAACTTTCTTCATGTTGTCCTTGTTCGTCGTACCGAAACGCCTTAACCTTTCCGTTAAGAAGGCCAGTGTATACAGTTGAATGGGTGGGGTGAAAGGCGAGGTCAAAAATCTGGGATCCGACTGGAATATCGGGCATTAAAGCAGCGGTGCGTGAGTCTTGGGACTTGAGGGTAGGAATGGGCACAAGAGCAGGGGGGTGTGGGCTCGACGCGGTCTCGGGAGGACGGCATGGACCTATGGATATTTAATCTCCGATTATGCCGGGGTCCAGCCGGTAGTTTCGTTTGGATGGTTTTCCCTGCCACAGCTTTTGTTAGCACAGCGTCCTAAAATCCGTTTGCATCTGTTCTTGTCAATGGGGGAGAGAAAATCTCTCACATCCCATGGCCTCTGTATTTCGTTCCTCAACTTTCATCATCTTATTCGCGGCAATATGTCTTGCCCAGACAGTCACACTACACGCTGGTCTCAACAATGTCCTCTCGAACGGTGTTAACACTCAGGCGCTTGCTACCAGCGCTCGACTTTCAAGCAGGTCTTTTTTTCCGGACAATAAAGAGGATGTCTCGCTCCTCGATATCGTTCTCGTCGCCTCCGTAGATGGTCGTTTTCACGCACTGAACCGTACCTCGGGGCAGAAACTCTGGTCCATGTCACACCCCACACCCGAGGCTCCGTCCAGTCTTGCACCGCTCGTTCGCACAAAGCATGCCTCTTATGACTCAGACTTGACGGATGATGACGACCCCATCCACGAGGTCTACGTTATTGAACCACAGTCGGGCGACATATACGTGATGGCTACCCCCACCAGTCCACTCCAGCGCCTCTCTTTCTCCATGGCACAGCTTGTCGAGATGTCGCCTTTCAAATTTGCGCGGGATGACGACGAGCGAGTCTTCGTAGGAAAGAAAGAGACATCTCTGTTGTCGATAGAGCTGGAAACAGGCAAAGTCAAGGCCATCAATGCTGAGTGTCCTTGGAATCCGTTTGAGGATTTCAGTCACAAAAAGGAGCTTGATCTGGATGAGCTTGAAGACTGTATGTCAAACAAGGAGAAGTTCACTCCAACAGAGATTTTCATTGGACGTACTGGTAGGTGTCTATTGCTTCTATAGTCTTTACGTTTAAACAAGACTTCATTGCAAGACTACCAAATATCTATCTTTACACGCTCAAATAACCCCAATGGTCGGAAGGCTCCTATACAGACCCTGTCTTTCTCCATATATGGTCCCAACAACCAGGACAATGTGTTGCAAGCTACATACCGAAAGACACAAGACAGCACATACATTGACTCTCTACCATCTGGCGCAGTGGTTTCACTCAAAGCACATGAGAATGATTCTGCAGACCCATACTCTCTGCAGAAAGCGCAACTTATGTGGACAAACCAATTCGATAGTCCCATGTAAGGAACACATATTTATCACTAGAACGTTCCTAACCTATCATATCTAGTGTGGCTGTATTTGATGTTCTATCGAGCTCTCAGAGAGTAGATCCCTTCGTCCTCTTACAACCTCGTCCTGACCTTTTGCGCGGATCGGATGTCTCCTCCCTTGACATCAACTCAGCCTATGTCGGACTCGTCGAAGAGACGAAGTCGCTCTATGTAATGGGTGTGGACCACTTTCCATTGACTGCATTCGCCGACACCGAATACAATCACAAGCTCGTCGACTCCGTCGACAGTCTCACGAGGCGACGCAAGCTGTGGGAGCTCTGCCAGCGTGATCCAGGTGATACCCGATGTCTCACGGGCAAGCGCCCTCTCGACTCGTCATTGAATAACAAACAACTCCCTGGCGTACCAGGGGCAATGCTGCCCCCTGGCGTTGACCAGGACGGTAGCTTGAATCCACCTATTGATGATGTGGAGGCGATACCCACCCTGTCAAATTCTAGGGACAACACATCCATGAATATACCATGGATGCCATGGTCGGGCACCGACTCCAACGTCCATTTTACGGCTATCGGCCCAGCGTCCCCCATTTCTGCGATTGGTTCCATTTTACTTGCCACTGCCTTTGTGGCCGGGTTTATATTCCGATCGAAACTTCCTCGCGTGAGCCTTCAGATGCCCGCTGCGGCGCCCTTCGATGGCAAGATGGACGGGGATACGGTGATGCCGCTTCCTCACTCAAATACCCCTGTTATACCCACAATGGATATACCTTCGGTTCTCTCCAATCCCTCACCGGTTACCATCAATCCAGAACCTATGTTATCATCAGACGACCCCCCTGCCGACATACCACGACCCAATATCCACTTCGCAGAGCTTGAGCCACCTAATACCCCTCCCGCGGGTGCAGCTGATATCGGAGATGCAGAAGAGAGTGACAGGGAGAATGCAACGCCAAAGAAGCGAAAAGGCCCTCGACGTGGGCGCAGGGGCAAGAAAGGAAAGGGCACCGGGGGAGCGGTTAATGGTATGGGGGATGAAATGGATGACAAGGATGCGAACGGCCATCTGCCTGAGGCTGTGGTTAACCCCAATCCCAATATGCATTATCCCACACTCGTGGTACCTCAGATGCAGCACGCCGCCACATCTTCCCTGGTTGTGTCTGATACTATACTAGGTGAGTTATGATAGTGACATTTTTCTTATCTGCTAACACATGTGCAAGGTTTTGGATCTCACGGAACGGTTGTATACCAAGGGTCCCTCCAGGGGCGTGCAGTAGCTGTTAAGCGCCTCCTCCAAGATTTTGTCACTCTCGCCTCCCGCGAAGTTGGTATTCTTCAAGAATCAGACGACCACCCGAACGTGATTCGATACTACTACCAAGAAGCCCACGCCAATTTCCTCTACATTGCTCTCGAACTTTGCCCTGCGTCTCTCGCAGACGTGATCGAGAGCCCCGATCAGTTCCGCGAGATCTCCAACTCATTCGACCCAAAGCGTGCCCTCCACCAAATAACATCCGGACTGCGACACCTGCACTCGCTCAAGATTGTTCACCGCGACATCAAGCCCCAAAATATCCTCATATCTGCACCGAAGAATGGCACATCTGGAAAAGATGGCGGGAGGAGGATGCTCATTTCCGATTTCGGCCTGTGTAAGAAGCTCGAGGTGGACCAGACTAGTTTTCTGCCAACAGCACATGGCGCCATGGCTGCGGGCACTGTCGGATGGCGAGCGCCTGAGATTCTCAGGGGGGAAGTGAAGCTTGACGACTCAATGAGTGACGATCACTCACAATCATCACGGGGTAGCGTCGGTACTGCGGTGAATGGGTCAACATCAGGCAAGCCAACGAGACTGACAAAGTCCGTTGATATTTTTGCCCTGGGATGCCTGTTTTACTATGTTCTCACTAATGGATTACATCCATTTGGAGATCGGTTCGAACGAGAGGTCAATATTCTAAAAAATACCAAGTCCTTAGACGGACTGACGCAGTTCGGAGAAGAGGGCTCTGAAGCGGTGGATTTAATCACAAAAATGCTAGATCCTGAAGCCTACAACAGGTACGCTCCTCATACGTGTCTTTTCTAGCGTTTTGTAGCTTACGCGTGCCCAGGCCCGATACGACGTTATGTCTTCTGCATCCCTTTTTCTGGGACTCAGGACGCCGCCTGAACTTCTTGCAAGACGCATCAGACCGCTTCGAGATCATGTGTCGAGATCCCCGTGACCAAAACCTCGTCGTTCTCGAAACGGGCGCTTTTGACGTCGTCGGTCACGACTGGCATGCACGGTTAGACAAAATTTTCATCGAGAACCTGGGCAAGTACCGGAAGTACGACGGCAAGTCTGTGCAAGATTTATTAAGGGCTCTAAGAAATAAAGTGAGCCAAACAGTCCACAAAGTTCTTTTTGCGAGTAGCTGACGTGCATTTGCAGAAACACCATTATCAGGATCTCCCAGATAACGTCAAGCGGCATCTGGGGTCCATGCCGGACGGCTTCCTATCATACTTCACTCGCCGTTTCCCCCGCCTCTTCTTGCATGTGCACAACGTCATATCCAACACTCCCCTATGCCACGAGTCCATGTTCAGGATGTATTTCGAACTGGTCGACTAATCTGCTGTCTATAGTTATCCGTATGATCGAGTGGAATTTCCACCAATCTTGTCTTTGCATTCGACTCTGCATATTTATTCTACATCATATCCAACTCATGTAACTGTACTTGTAGCTGTTGCTTTACATTCATAGTTCTTATTTGCAACAATGAAGATGTTGACTACTAGAACTACACTGTTCGAAATGTTTGATGTACACGTGCACCGTGCCACGGTGCACGTAGACTACATAGTAGTAAGTGCATATTACATAAGTAGTTACATGATAGTACAACTCCAGCCCGGCCGTTCCTCCTGTGCTCGGGCCCTCGCCATTTCCTCGCGCCTCTGACGTATCATAGTGTTGTAGTTTTGCATGGCTCGTTGTCTCCTTTGTTCTTCCAATTGTCTTTCCGCCACTTCCTGCCGTCTTGCCACCTCCTCGCGTCCTCGTTGTCTCCTTTGTTCTTCCAATTGTCTTGCCACCTCCTCGCGTCTCGCGATTTCATGTCGCCTTACTGCTGCCGCCATTCTTGTTGCCTGTACCTCTTCGTTTCTCCTTTGCCTCTCTGCAAATTCTTCCTCCTCGCGCCGCCAGGCAGCCAGCGCTTCCTCCTGCCGCAGTCGCTGCTCTGCTAGCCCAAACATCCAAAGCTCTTCCTCTGCATTGGCGCGATTATCAACGGGATCGTCATCATAGATCGTGCCGTGATCATTGCGCATATGGTTGTAAATTGTGTCAGCAGCGAAGATGCCCATGCATCGCCAGCAAATGTGGGTATTGCACCTGCACCCGAATTTATCAGTGATATACAATCACGCCAAGGATGACTTACACGCTGCATGTCATATGATTGCAACCGTCGATCTTCTCGATCAACGCGCGACATGATGGACATTTCTTCACGCGTCCACCTTGCGCTGCGATCCATGCCTCTGTCTGTCGCTCCTCTTCAGCAAGGCGTCCCGTTTGCTTGTAGTCATCACAGCTCATGCCGTCGTGTACGTCCTCGTGACACGACGTACATATGTTCGAGAAACATGAAGGGCATTGACCCACACTCGCAGAGTTAGCGGTGGCGGAGCGGTAGATCTGATTACAGTCTGGTGTCTTGCAGTACTTGAATTCCAGTGGATTCCGAGATATGTGCGCGTTGAATGCTACTTCAAGCAGGCGGTTAAACGAAGCTGGAGGGAGGAAATGTTGGATAGTGGGAATGGGAATGGGAACCTTACACTCATTGCCCATGCAGGTAAGCGGAAATTGACCTGAGTCCAGAGCGGACGTCAGGAAATGACGCATACATGCAGCACAGTAGACGTGCCCACAGCCTAGACGAAGTGGCGACGATATATTGTCATAGCATATCGGGCAGGACTGCTCTCCTGATGGATCAGGGAGGATCTGCGGGCCCCTGAGTGAGTCTTGGATCAAGCGCTTGAGCGCGTGTCGTGCTTCTTCGCCACCAGAGATTGTGATTCTCCCTGCAGATATAACAAATTTGACGTTGTCTTCTCCAAACGTTTCCTTCAGCTCTGGAATTCCGCGTTGGACAAAAAAGCGAACGGACTGCTTCGCAAGTACTCTGGTGTACTCCATGGACGAGAGCCGGTCTAGCTCGACCTTGATCAGCTCACGAGCTTGATCAACAGCTTTGGGCTGCCCATAAACTTTCAATAGCTGTCGTCTCCAATCTGCACGCAGGAGTGCGCCCGTGTTGTCGAAAACTGAGCGCGCAAACATATTGCCCGAATATCCTAGTGACCTGTGCCACCCATCCACTTTCTCACCTGCGATCAAACTTTCCACTCTAACTTTGAGTGCGCCTACGGCCTCTTTCTTGGAGCCAGACAAGCGCATCCGGACAACGACACCCTGTTCATGGATGTGCAGCATACAAGAGCTCTTGTCCTTGATACCACTGACCAAGCCATCCCACAAAGATTTTTGTGCCCTGAACTGCTCGGCAGATATGGTGATCGAGTACTGAGTGGGATTCGGGAGCCGGAACCAGAATGGCACATTCTCGATGCGATGATTAAGGAGACGGGTATGCACCGCGTGCGCGTCATCCCAAGAAGCAAATCGCGCACGGACTAGAGCGATACCATCAATGCTTGGGATCGGCAGCAGCGGCTCCAGTGACCTTAGGGTTCCAGGAGAGATGCACTCGATATCGTCCCGCAGTGTGGTAGCGATATGACCGACGTCCTCGAAGGAGAAAACACGCTTCCCCGGTAACCGCCTGACAGAATCTGAGCCAGAGAAGGTTCTAACTTCTTCGTCAGTGACAGTTGGTGGAAGAAAACTGATCATGATTGAGTTTGCCTGGAAATTTGGTACGAAGCGTCCAGGTGGCATGATGTTGACCTCAACTTTGACCCGGCGCCCTGAACACACTCTGCGGTCCAGTGCCTGCACCTTCTCAACAACAGTGATAGTAGGAGGGTACACTGCGACATAGCGCACAGAAGGTACCCGCCAGGATATCGTAAGGACATCGACATCGCGTTCAGCCGCCGCGGACATACTTCCCGGACTGTTATAGCCCGATACTTCGAGAGTCAAAATTTCGTCCCTGAATTCGAGGCCACCGAGATCAAGCGAGAGTGCTTGTCCGGACTCGGCGTCTGTGATAATTTCAGCGCTCAACTTTCCGCCACTTGCCATGGGCTTGACGCTGACAACATGGAAGCGCCCTCGATCAAGGCCTCGTTCTGTGAACAGCGCGTTGATTTCGCCTTCCCGTACATTGTGAGGCAGGTTTGCAATGCGCAAAGTGCAGCACTCGAACCCGGTGACCAGGTGAGATAATTCAAGGCCCGCGCCGAACGTCACGATCGACCCAAGCACAACGCTCTGAACCGTCTTTGCGGCGGCTTCTTTAGCGACTGCTTTGGCAGTTGCTTCGGCGGCTTCTTTGGCAGCTTCTTTGGCAGCTTCTTTGGCAATCTCGGTTGCACGAGCCTGCGCGGTCAACTTCGCTACTGATTCAATGCGTTCGAGATGAGCATCTGCGTGAACATGCGCCTGGTAGTCACAAAGCTGAATACAAAGACAAAAAAAGGTTTTCGAGAGTCACATACATGTGGAACTCGACATTTGGCACCCCTTGTGCACGTCCCGACTTTCCAAGTGCGACAATCCTCGCTACTCTTGGAACCTCGGGATGGCCCAGCAGACGCGTTGCCGGAGTTTTCCGAGGGAGGCTTTTGAGAGATAGCATCCCACTGTACTTGTGACTCGGCGACTTTGGGTTGGTCAGGGGTTTGCTGTTTGGGTTGACGACGACGACCCTTGTGGTTGGATGGGCGGTTCACAGTATGACTCGACGCAGTACCCTCACTGCGTTGAGCGCGCGCTGATGCGCCACCCTGTAATCACAAGGGTTCAATATGTTTTTCCAGACTTTCTGATCGCCAACTCGCCTGAATGTCATGACTAAACTTGCATGCCGTTCCGTTGCGACAGCGACCTTGAGCATAATAACGACACGACATGGCATGGAAGAAACAAGGATGTGCGCCTCGTGTCGCGATGCACAGCAAGGGCCCTTGAATCCTCCCAAGCCAAATTACTCAAAACAGCGCTATAATATATGGAACATGTATGGTCATTTGCAAGTGGGCGTAGCGCTGCACACGTGCGGAGATCGTTCTATAAATAATCCCACGTGAACATCCTGTGTTGGGAGGTCATAGCATGTAAATCACTAACTTGTGTCGAGCTAAACTGTGGAAGTAGCCAATGCTATGATGAAAGTGAAAGTTCTGCAAAACCAACTTACTCAATCTAGTAAAACCCCTATCTGAGAGTCATTCTTGTAAGGTAAAGGGATTCTATGCTTGCTTTCTCTGCCAGTAGCTACAACGACGTCTACAAACTGATCACCGAGATTGCTATCACTGCTACTCAGTACTACTAGCATGCCAATGAGTGATGAGGGCTTCAATCTACAGGCGAAGCTATCTGAGATAGCGACGATGGAATTTGTTTGCACGTCTGGTCTGTATCCACCTTCTCATGAAATGTCATCTACGGCCGAAAGCTGAAGGTCTCAAAATGATGGGGTTATAGGATATCCCTGGTGAGGGCATGTAGAAGGAAGCTCCACCAATGATTGAGAACCGAAGAGCACATGTACACATGCTCTGACTTGAGCAGAAAATGATAAGAATGATACCGCTCGAACCAACCAGCAGATCCGGAACCATAGGTAGACTGTATATATTCATAGGCGAGATACATGCATTGGCATACTTGTATTATAATTCAACGACTAATACTCATAAAACGCATTTGCAACAGGAATAGCAGGAATCCGAGACTTGGGTGGCATCCGGGTAATCACTGTTACTCGCACAGCTTGATTGGGCTTCAGGCAATGTCATGCACTCCGATAAGCAGACTAATTGGCACACGGGTCCTATTCCCATTATGGGGCTCGCCGTACCGGCAATGATGACGAGGCAGGCGAATTGACCAAGCTTCATGTGTCTGGTATGACTATGCTTCAGTGATGACCACGAATGCTAAGAAATCACATACCAACAAAAGGTGTAAGGTGCGTGAAGGCGGTATAGCAGGCTCAACGAGACCTAAATATCGATTTGAGTGAAATGCCCCCTAATGATCCATAAGTCGCTCACTGTGAACGAGCTTGAACAAGGCGTTCGTGTTGGGATAATTCAGCACTCAACTGTGTGGTGAATTTATAGTCTCGTCTACTGCTAGCGCTTACTAGATGACGAGCATTCGTGGTGCTTAAGGTCAGGGTGAGGAGTACCGCCGCCAATCCAAGTTGTACAGCAAATGCAAGCGCTGGCATGGAAGTTGTAAAAAA
>PVYE01005755.1:30290-48311 GCA_002995055.1 Rhizopogon rudus
TAGACGACAAAGGCTAGAGGGATCCTGGACCGACCCTTGAATTGACTTAGGTAGCCTGAATATATTCAAAAGCAAGATACACGCACTGACGTACTTGTATTACAATTCAATGGCTAACTTTACGCAAGCGGTAGATCTAAAGGCACCCACAGCAGGTATAGCAGTTATCCGAGGCCAAGAGGACAGACGGATACTTAGGGTTACTCGCACAGTCACTTGTGGCGTCTGCAAATGTGGATATGCACCTCGATAAGCATCTGATCTGAGACTGTGGGCACGCAGGCCCCAATGCGTTCGTCGGACCGACAGCAGCAAGGATGACGAGGCAGGCGAATTGAGCAGGCTTCATGGCGTCTGGTATGACTATGCTTCAGGGATGACCGTGAATGCTAAGCAACCACATACCAACAAAAAGATGTAAGATGCGTGAAATCGGTATAGCAACTCCAATGCCAAGACCTACTAGTAAATGTCGAAGTGATATGCACGTAATGATGCACAAGTCACTTACTGTGAACGAGCTCGAACGACTCGGATGCGTTCGTGTTTGAGGAATACTTTGGGACTCGACTGTGGTGAATTTATAGTCCCGTCGACTGTTGACGCTTACTAAAGGACGAATATTTTTCGTGCTCAACGTGAGGAGCGCACTGTCGTCTTGTTCAGGCTAATCCAAGTTGTACGGCAAGTGCGTCTCGCTTGGGCTGCCAGTGGTACTTCCGGTAGATCGCAAATCTTCCACATTGAAAAAGTACCGATATACGGTAAACGGTGCGGGGATTCTGGACCGATCACGATCATGATGAATTGACTTTTGAATTGCATCGATTCATCAGTTTTTCCTTCACCGCACTCCGGAGTCCCGGGTCACCAGGGTATGGGACCGGCGCAAGAAATAAAGAAGGAAAATGTCCTTGGCGCACCGTACGCAAACTCATTATAGTTCACCCACCCGAAGGCGGGGGAATCCCTTCTAAGTATGTAAAGCTTTGAATTAATGGCAATCGCCAGTTTTCGGGCCTATACAAGACTTACCCACATTCGCTGTATATTTTCCGCCTCTAGGTGCGCTAATCGATTAGCTGAGGGACTTACGGGATGTCTATTTTTACTCTCAGAGACTTAATACACCAAGTGCACGCTCAGATTCAGCACCGCTCTCCATCATGCTGAGCCGACAGGCTTGAGCATGTAACATGTGCATGAGGCTCGACAGCAGTCTTCCTCATATACGAGGTCCACATCTTGCACCATCCACCTGCCACCTAGAGCACAATGAAAGGCAAATGAAAATGTTCTGCAAACCAACTTACTCAATCTAGTAAGTCCCCTATCCGACCACTACCCCGTGCAAATACTCATTCTATCAACACAAAACAGAATGTATGAGATCTATGCTTGCTTTCTCTGCAAGTTCTTCGGCAGCTCCTTCACCCAAGGTAAGAAGTCCCGTCCCTGCATATACGGCCTGAGTACTTCAGGTATAACGAGACCCTGAGAGCATATGAAATATTAACGTCAGTCGCTCGCGTTGCATAAAGAAAGGAGGCATACATCTGGCGTTTGATAATTCTCGACCAAACAGCATAAAGCGCGCTCCGTAGCACACATCGTTCCATTAAGCATGTGGACGTAGACCTTGCGTTGCTGGTCCTTCGATTTAAGACCACACCGAACTTCTAGTCGCCTGCTTTCTGTAGTGTCATCGAGTGAATGGCAAGTTCCAAGTTTACGAATAGAAATCCAACTTACGATAGTCCGTGCAATTCGAGCAGGAAACAAGTTCTTTGTATCCGCCTTGGAATGGGAACCACGCTTCTACATCGCATTTCTTCGACGCTGCGAGGTTCAGTGCGCCACTGACGATCGCCACTACACGGTAAGGGATACCCAGGCTCTGATAGAACGCTTCACTGTTCCCCAACATGATATCAAATGCATTCCAGCTCTCTTCCGGAGCGGTAATCACGAACTGCTCGACTTTCTCAAACTGGTGCACACGGAAGATACCCCACATGTCGCGTCCAGCTGAACCGGCTTCTTTACGGAAACACGTAGAATATCCAGCATAGTATATGGGAAGCTGAGTTTTGGGGTCTTCGAACCATTCGTCTTGGTGAAACGCCGATATGGGCTGTTCCGAGGTCGCGATGAGATATTTCTCGTCTTCACTGGCAATAACCTGAGTACCATAACAATCATTAGTTTTGAACGATATTATCCGCTAACTTTGACGCGCCTTATACAGCTCCTCATCAAACTGGTCAAGTTGCGCGGTCTTTGCCATGACATCTTTATTGATGATGAATGGAGGTTGGATTTTCTTGTATCCTCTTTTGCGGAGGAAGTCGAGAGCATAAGTGATGAGGGCTTGGTTAAGGTCGACGCCGTCATTTGTGAGGAAGTAGCCGCGGTGACCTGCAACCTTGGCCCCTAGTATACTGCCCTCAGTACTTGATAGAACAAAATTGCAGTGAGCATCAAACCTCGATCAAGGTCCATTGCATCTAGCCTGAGTAAAACTTCGTGGTGAGGCATGATGTCCGTCTTCCTTTCTACTTGGCCATTAGGACCATCCGGATGCCAGGTTCGGAGCGTTAGATTGTCGTCCTAGAATATTTTGTCATTTTTATCGAGGAGATATCCTTGGAGACTCACTTCTGTCAAGCTGACAGGGACATCCTTCGCCACGAGATTTCCTACCGTCGAAGCTTTTTTCCGCATCTCGGCCTCCATCTCACGAGTCTCTTTCCGTTTTGCGTCAACCTTTGCATCGAGCTCCTTCTTGGCAATAACAAGGTCATCTGCTGGTTCTTTTGCCTATATAAAATGATGAATTGAAGTCAGGGAGTCTAAAACGTAATAGCAACCTTTTTCTTTGCTGCGATCTCCTTTTGCACTGCATTGACTTGCTTGCTGAGGCCATTCGCCTCGAAGTCCACTTAAAGTTCGATCAGTACATGTGTTTGAAGGGACATTGGGCTTGCAGATCATGACATCAAGTACTCACTCTTCACCCAGTCTGTGTACATTCCTATGACCTGATCGACTAGCTCTACCGATTCTCCTCGTTTCCGCTGCGACTCGCGTATTTCCTCCGCGTTCCCCCCTTTGCTGTCTATGAAGCTGGTCACGTCAAGCGTCATGATGGTTAGATTTCTGTTCTAGTTTTGATCGAGCTTCGGGATCGGTGGAATTGTTGATGAAGAAGCTGGAATGATGTAACTGAATAGCGAAATGCTGAACAGCTTGTAGAGATCAAGGGTATCAGCAGTTATTAGCCGCGCATCTTGATGTTTATCTCTTCTTCCATCGAGTCATCAATCTTGTTACGTAAGCATTAATACCAGTGTACACTGCAGTTGAGTCCTACGGAGTCACGACGGAGAATAACAAACATATGGTGAACAAGGCGAAAGACGCGCTTGACCTCCCCGTCTCATGCAAACAATGAGCTTCAAACTGTGGGTGGTGAGAAGAAGTGAAAAAAAAGAACTTACGACAATTCGCGGGACACCATATGACCAAACAAAGGGTACAAGGTTGAAGTACTTGATCAAGTGAAATTTCTGGTGTACCCCCATATACCATAATCCCCTCGGTTTCACCAGCCTACATATATCATCTTTTCACTCCCTTATTTCCTTGTACTATCACTGTACACGTGCTTTATCGATGTTCAAGTTTATACGTCGTGTTTCGACTTCTCTTCTGCCACGCCCAGATCGCCCATGGAGAGATGATGGTAAGTCGTGCTTCACGTTCTCCCAACACGCGACCCGTTTATCTCTTAAACTGACACGTTCTCGTCTACTTGTGGCATTTATTTCTTCCGATATGCAGCAACGTCGAATGCACCCACGATAGGCCGCAAGAGGCGCTTCAGCTTTACGGAGGATGAGGATAGTGCTTCACAATGTGTCAAGAAAGCAAAGGGAGAGTCAGTTCAGGCTGAAGCCAATACACCTCCAACATTGGAAGTTCCGGAGCAGAAGGAGGGCGAGGACGTCAAGTCAGTAACGCTGGGGGTGAAGGACGTGGAATTAGAAGATAAGGCGGATTCGTCCTCCGGCCCCGAGGAAATTCCTCTACCAGATTCCCCAGGTGGAACGCCACCACCTGACATCAAATTGACAGAAGAAGCAACCGCAGCTCCAGAGGAGGAGGTTGAACAGAAAGGCACCCAAGATGACTCGGACGCCGATTCGGTGGCTTCTTCATCAGGAGAGGTTTACGAACAGGAGCAGCCTGAGGACGATCCGAACAACGATATTCCAGCAGCTTCCCCACTTGTTGAAGATGCACCCACTGTAGACGGCATTCATTCCGATGATACCCCAACATCCACAGAAACCAATGTATGACGAAATATACCCTTGAAGTTCAATGTTATATCTATATTGATCGGCATGAGTGCGACTTTGATGCGTATCTAGATGGATGAATGGATGGATGGATTGCACGCTGGCTGCGGTGCACCGTGCAGGCTAATACATACGAACTCATGATACCAATATCCGACGCTGTTTATACGTACTATGCACTAGTAATTTTTTTTTGGCTGTATCATGAATTCAAGCTTTGAAGATCAACCAACTGCAATGATGTCAGAACTTGTCTTTCATATCGCATACCCGAGTTCTGCAGTGTCTGCATTAATATTAATGTCGCCACAAGGCATTTGACAACACACGCGACGAGTCGTGAAAGTTCAAGTTCATTTCAAGCGGCCCACGGCAAACATGAGGTATCATTGCAGCAAATTTACTCTTTCATTCACATCCCTCATGTCTTCAAATCCATTCTTTCGCAGGCCTACAAGCTTGAACCATCACTGAGAGGTCACTTGTCCTTGTCCTGCCAGACTCGTCTGATGCAGCTGAAATGTAATGGGCTTGCACCGGATATGGACTTGCAACCTACTTGCAGACACAACATGATTCCACTGAGGCAACAGATCTTTCTAGTCTCCGAGTCTAGCCGACGACTCTCTGTGGCAGTACTACTACCTCATGTTGTGAGTGAGGCTTGCACGCCTTTCTATTGCGCTTGTTCAGCCACCCCCGGACGATAATCTTAGCAGCCAGCCGTCTATTCTCGGTCGCTAAACTTCATTCTACGAGCTTTGATAGTCATCCTTGCTTCTTACGCCCCCCCTTTCCGTGACATCTTCACCTCTTCACAGAAACCTTCCCTTGTATGTCCGCCCGCCTACGGTACTTAACCTGACACTGGTTTCATACATCCCAGGTACCCTTGCACTTTACACAACGCACGTAGTGCCTGCGCCCGTTGATCGTCCAGCGCACTTATTATCCCTCCACGCCATCGATTGCACGCGGAGCCTCTACTAACGAACATATTTTGTAACCACTCGCTCGGTCGAGTCCTCCATCTTGCATTCGCTTCTCCACGATGTTTCGCTTCATAAGCTCCGAATTCAATGGTAAAGGCAAGCAACGCCAGAAAAGTGCTGACGAGCAACTAGAGGTGCATGTCGAAACTGAAATCCATTCGACTCTTCCTTACATGGAGAACCAGAGCTCCCAAACCGTTGGTAGCACATCCTCCCTCCCTACTACGCCCTCGAGCGTTAAGCGCCCACTGCCTCCTGGGCTCCGCGTGCCGACACACCCTTACCCATGGCACCATCATACCCCAGCATCATCTTCTCAGAGCAGCCTTGAGTCGCCGGTGTCCCCTTCACATGTTTCCTGGCTTAGTGGGGGTGCAGGAGGACCCTCTATCTCTCGGGCTGCATCATCATCGGCACCAAATCTCCAGCCAAATTTCCCACCGCCACCTCCCACCGCACCACCAGCAAATGCTTCTCCACGCGCGCGACCCCTCCACCCATCCAAGAGCTCGCATTCATTACGGTTACCGGAATACTTTGGCCAGCCACTCTCGCCAATTGTTGAGCAAGATTATATGTCGCCGGAGAAGCGACCCGTGTCCTTGCCGAGCAGTCAGGAGGGCTCTGGTTCTACGGGAACCATGCTGACACCGATCAGTCCCTCGATGATCACCCCAACGAGCACAATCACCATGCATGAAATGTTCGCTCGCACGACACCAACGCCCACAACCTCAATCGCTCCTCCGCAGTTTGTAAGACGGCGAGAGGACGATCTTACAGGAGACTCTCCACGTTCGTGTACGATTTGCAAGGTTTTGCTTTGTGACTGAGTAATTTTAACAGGCCCATCGCCCATATATTCGACTTTCCTCTCCCGTCCGCTAAACAGGTCCATCAGTATGTCGTCTACTAGGACACACCATTCTGGCAACTCGTCATCAGCAACACCTCCTGTCATCCCCCCTCTTGATCTGCGCCCACAGTTTCCGGGACCCCTCCCCCCAGACTCAATCTTTACCCGAGATATCGCTGATGAAGGGTTAGGCAGTCATGACGATGAATCGACAAGGCGCGAGAGCTTCGTGACAGCCCAGTCAGCTGGTGCACCACGAGAGAGCAGGTACTCTGCCATGCTTCTAGACCTAGATCATGAACCTCTAGATGAGGAGTCTGAGGATCTCCTATTTGATCAACCAGCGGGGACTTCTCATGATCCCCATGAGTATGAGCACGACACACCTCGCCCGCCTCCGGCAGCACGCACACACTCACCTATCCGTCCTGAATCAAGGTCGTCAACGTATCCACCATCATGCCCCTTTCCACATCCCCACCGTGATGTCGACCATGACGCTGGGGTTTATACATCTGACTCCGTCCGGTCGTCATCGTCATCGTTTATCGATCGTCACTTCGCAAGATCAGAGCCATATCTCAGCTCTCGCACAGAATGCTCTAGCGCACGGCACGCCAGCGAGAAATGGGCCAAGCAGACTGAGAAATCCGACACCGCTCGGACGCTGTTCTGGCTTGGGTTTATCGCGCCGTGGTGTTGGCTCATCGGTGGGTGGCTGGTGAAGGCCAAGAAGAATGACAGGAGCGGGGGCATGTTGCCCTTGTGGACGGGTAAGAGCGCGCGACATGATGATTCGTTCAAGATGCAGCCGTTGCAGCATGGCTATCCCTTCGTGGCGCCTTCAGTGCAGAGCTTAATGCCGCCGTTGTACTCGCGCGCGGCTCATCCTCGTGGACCTTTTTTGATGGCGAGGAGTCCGTGGATCAGGAGGTGTAGGATAGCTGCTTGCGTAAGTGGGATCATTATTATGCTGCTGTTCATTGCTGCCCTGGTGGTAGTTGGGAGAAGCACTTGATTTGACAAGGAATACAAGGACAGTATACTTACCCTATTTGTACACTATAGTATTCTCCAATAAAAATACCCGACGATCCTTACCATCCAATTATAATTCGGACCACTGATCAGCTTATGAACGCTTATGTAGAAAAGCGGAGTTAACCTTAACGGGTCCTTGCTTATGTAACGAAGCTTTTGCCAAACAACCTCAAACACGGCATTTGTTCGGCAAGAATTTTGAGCGCAAAGTTTTGTTTGCAAGCAACCATGAGCTTATCCCTACCGCTGGTCGCTCCACTGTTTCCTGCGGGGAAGGAACCCCTTCCTCCAGGATATACAGAGGAGGACCGTGCACAGCTCATGCAGGCCAAAAAATACCAAGGATGGTTGGGCATGGCCATGGAGTCTTGTCCAGTAAAGACGACCATTGCTGGTGTCGGTGGTAAGTGCCCTCCCTTCGGACGCGCCGATACTGTAACCCCCAAAATTCATCATTAGGATAATTCCGCAGGTCTCGGTATTGGGGCGTTCTTTTCACTCATGTCCTCATCGTTTGCATACGAGGACCCGTTACTACGGCAAACCACGCAGGCAGGCATGAACAACACTCAGAAGGCGCGTGAGATATTCAAGGAGATGGGTAGAGGGATGTGGAAAACTGGAAAAGGGTTTGGGAAAGTGGGAGCTTTGTTTGCTGGGATAGAGTGTGTGATTGAAGGTGTAAGTTCTGTCTGTTTTATTTTTCTGTGATTTTAGATCTCATTTCCGTGATCAGTATCGGGCAAAGAACGACATGGTCAACCCAATCGCTGCAGGTTTTGTTGCCGGAGGTGTGCTTGCACGGAACTCGGGGCCGAAAGCTGTTCTTGGCGGTGGATTGGCATTTGCTGCTTTCTCCGCGGCGATAGATTTGTTCATGCGGAGGGAACCCCCAGAGTAAGCCCGAACGTTATATGTCTTAGCCAAACGCACTGACGTTCCTTTCAGCGACGACTAGTCGTATACATATTATGACATTAGATTAATTTGCTTTGGATGTGCACCAATGAGGTTGTACATTTGTATATCTGCACATGCGCTTTAGTTGAAGCTGAAGATATTCAGCATAATTAATTATCCTCATTCCATGACTTGAAGCCACAAGTTCAACTTACTATCCTAAATACATTGGTGAACAGCTGGTGTTTCAAATAGCTGTTCGCCAGTGTATTTAAGTTGGTAGACAGGTGTAGTGCTCTGAGTCAGTCTTGCATACAATGCAAACATTCTCTCGCGTGACGTTCCGGATGAGAGCGACTACATGTCCGCATCGCATAGTGCGATTATCGATTTGGGCGATATGCCACTACTGCAACGGAATAATCCCGATGCAACAACACCCATGCCTGAGGGTATGAGGAGCCCGCTGCTGACGTTCGTTCAGGAATCAGAAATTAACATTCGCTATGGGTGCATACCGCAGCGGAAATGCAATGAGGGTATGACGACAGCAAGACGAACATGTGACGGAAAGAGCGAGAGGCCAGACGTGCAACGCGTTTAGAGGTGAGGATGAACCGTCCGTATTTTAGTGTATACCCGATTTCAACACCTCTTCCATAGCCTCCCAGTGACAATCAGGCCCCACGAACGCAGCTTTCACCGGACGCCCGCGCTTTTTTCGTGGTTTACCACTTTCGATCCTGCCATCTATCACCTGCCCCGATGCCTGTTGTGCAAGGTGTTTGATCTCAGCGAACTCGGAGGTAGCTTGGGCTCGCAGCCAAGCCGCGCCTGCAGCGCGATGAACAAGACAACTAGGTGGTTCGTAGCCTTCATCGCACTCTTCAGACATTTGGGAAGGCGGACAGTCAGAGCCCAGGTTCATGGGACGTTCATCTTTCCATAACGAACCCCCACTTGTCTTCTCCAAAATGTCGATAATGGTCAAACTTTCTCCAGGAGGGATGGGATCAGGATGGGATGGGGTGACGCAAGGCATGTCAACTTCTTTCCTGAGCACTTTGTCGACGTCAACGGCTGAGAAGAAGGCAACCCCCTGAGGTAAATCATCCATCCCTAGCTTGAAGGCAAAGAGGCTTCGTGTCCATATGTTGGCGATCTGTAGCGCAAGGGCAGCTCGATAGCGATCTTCTTCGGCAACCAAGTAACGCAGCTCGTCGTGCACAGAGATAAGGTAACGCGCCTTGATGCCATAGTGTCTGATCAGATGGTCCATGGCGACGATGAGAAGGTGCAAGTAGTCGACACCGGAGGACTGCACGACCCAGTTTATGCGCGACGTCATATAATCTGAGCCGAATTCAGCTGGAAGATGCTCCTTCGACAGAGCAGCTGTGATCCCACAGCCAAGAGCCGGAGTCCGTGGGTGGTCAGAAAGCGCGATCTCTTCCAGTTTGTTAAACACAAAACTCTCCGTCCCGCCGAACCAGAATTTCCTTCCAAAAATATCTGTACGATGCGTGTTTTTCCCCTTTGTCGACGCGTACAAGTTTTCTGCGAGCTTTTGAGCTTGATCAGGCAGCATGCCGGGATTCGACTGCAAAAGGAGGAGTACTGCATGACGCATCCCAGCGCCATAAATTCGGGAGTAGTTGAACACCTTTGCTTGGTCGCGTGAGATGCCCAGGATGCTCGCCGTTTTCGAATGAAGATCCGTTCCTGCAGCTTTAGTACCTTCAAGCGTCATCCAACCAAGAGCAGTAGCGCCGTGTAATCCAAATTGCGCGTCGCCCATACAACTCGAAATCCACAGCTCTTCCGAATCCACGTCCGCACCAACGATTGCATACCCCTTCGGTGCGCGCACCATAGCTTTGAGCTCTGAACCAACGCGATTTTTCTTCGCGTTGCTCGCTGTAAGCCACGTCCTCTCGATAGCACGGCGTGTTACAGTGCCCATCGTGATAACCTGGGGAAGGATGATACCGAATTTCTTCGGTTCGTCTGAAGATTCGGGTGGTGTAAACTGTAGATCCAACCCGGCGCCTTGCCAGACTACCATCTGGTTTAGAATGCGGTCGCGTGCGCTGATCCAATAGCTGCACTGCGCGTTCATGTCCAACGCATCCTTCGCTTCGTCTCCAGGGCTCGTGAGCGTCCCATCTTGAGCATACTTGATGAATGTTTTGGCAAGCGGACTGCCGACGTTCGCTTTCTCCCCGTCTTTATGTGGCAGTTTGTAGAAGAGAAAGCCTCCTTTGAGGCGCATGTCCTGCAGGGTGTCATCTGCAGGATCATAGAAATCAAGCTGGGTAAGACGGGTAGAGAACTCGACATCCCCTGGCACGCGGAAGGTCCACCCATGTTCCCGGGAGTGGAAGAGCGGCCAACCTTGCCAGGCCAGACGAAGGAGGATGGGCGCGATGCGATTCCGCACTGTGATATCCAGGGTACCAGGAGGCATGTCTTTCTTTGGTTTCGCAAGATCCCAGTACCACTTGGGCCAAAATACCTTGGGTTTGGGTTCTTTGGGAGGGTTCTTTGGAGATCGGGGGGAAGCGACAGAAAGAGCTGATGTGGTTACTGCTCTCCAATCAAGCTGGCTCAACCAAGGGTCCTCTCTGAAGGAAGTCATCTCTGATATCGACTGTGCAACGTCCAGGATCCGAGCTGCGATTTCCGGAGATCGTTCTCCACTAGCGACTGATATAGCAAGAGAATCATCTCTCGAGGTGAGACGACCATCCTTCAGGTACGGTAAACCATGAGAAGCGCCAAGAACTGTGAGCGTCTTGGCTCTTCCAGCGCTGGGCAAGCGGGTAATATGCTCATCCTTCAGGAAGTGCCATTTTTCCTCCTTGGTATATCGAAGAGGAAAACCGTCAAACGACAGCTGCAATAATAAAGGAAGGACACGGTTGATGATAGTGGAATGGAAAGGTCCGTCCTTGAGAAGATCTCTGTACCACGCCGGCTGGGTCGCTGTCGCCTGTGCTGGCAGGGCGGAATGAGATGGCAAAGAGCATGCTTCCTGCGAAAAAAGGAGCAAGTCAATGGGAGCTCAGTGCACAGACCTCGAAATGCACCTCTTCAGTAATCACGACGCCCCTCGACTTCCCTGCTACCTTTGGTGTCCAATCGAGTTGAGAGAGCCACGGATCATCCTTCCAAGACTCATCCTTGATCCCGATCCCCTTGGCTTCTTCCGCAAGATCGACAAGCCGCTTCTTCACCTTCCCATCCAGGTCCCTGTAGGTCCTCTCCGCATTCGCAAGGTACGCTTCCCAGGACTCGTTCACCGTTAAGAAACCTGAACCCATCGCAAGAATGCCAGCGAATGAAACGGGGCTGGGGCAACGCTCGAGGAAAGCTGGCAAGACCTTGGAGAAGACAGCATGAGTGACAAAGACATCTTGCGCACAGTAGTTGAGGTAGTCGTGAATATTATCCACTATGTCTTCCGGAGTAGACTTCATGAAGTCGTTCCTAATTGCCTTGTCGACGTCGATATTGCAGTGCAACTTGGCAACATCAGCCAGCGAATTGGCAGAAGTCAGATCCTCCCAACGCTTGCTCGAGAGGTCAGCTTCCTCAGCGTCGACATCTGCAGCTTCGAGCTGCGGCAGGCCCTCCTCGAGGTCAGCACGGAGACGACGCAACTCTTCTCGTTTGATTTCATCAACCTCCCCGTCATGTTTCAGCTCCGCGTCACGCATGAGTTCCACAACGGCCTCGACGGCTTCGGCCCGACGTACTTGTTGCGTCTCCTTAGACTTTCGGTGCTTCATCCAAGCAGGTCTCTGATGAGAAGATATTCCCTTCACCGCGACATGTAAGGCCATTGTGTCGAGAAAGCGAGACTGAGTTCCCCGTAAACTGTACTCCTCCAAAATTCGCGCTCGGTCGTAGCAGACGTTGTGACCAACGACTACCCGTGGAACAAGTGGATCACCAAAGGGAATGAGGTGCTGTGGCTCAACTGATTCGCCGAGTAACCAGGGCGATATCCAGCTGTACCACGCATTCTTCGAGGCAGCACATGCCATGACGGCGTAAGGATGATACGGGGGCATGGTTTCTACGTCAAACGTGAGCATTTCTTCCATATTCCCTTCATGCTGCGGGAACTCTACATGTTCGCTGTAGCTGGAACCATCGGAAAGGAAGTGATATTTCGTCCATCCCGACTGGATGTCCCAATGATCTGGTTTCGGAGGAAGCTCAGTTGACGAGAAATCTCTGGCAATATCTAGCCATGGCTGCGCGGACTGGGAGCCAATTCTGTGGAAATGGTGATCGATGTTTGAGCCTTGGAGGGGAGGAATGGTGAAGCCGACGTCAGGAAGTACAGAGCCTTGTTTAGGGTCGAGTCCATGCATTTGCAGATGGTCCTGCGCGATACGAACAAATGCTCTCTCTGGCGCTGGTAGAAAGAGGTTACGAAATATCTGGGAGTGCAATTCCCGAGAAAGGAGCTGAACTCCGAGCTCGTTGCGTTTAACTGTCCGACATTGAGCGGTTGCGGGAGGATGGAGTTGAAGTAGCCTAGCGCACCATGTTTCACGGTTTTCGGGACTACATCATGTTCTTTTTTTACTTCAACAGAAGCTATGACGGGCTGCTTCTGTGCGAGCACTGATCGGGCGGAGGTCTGGAGGTGTCGAGCTGATCCGTTGGTTTTCAGCATCAGGTTTAGCATTCGCGCAGAAACCGAAGTTCGGCTTATACTTTTCCGAAACGAAATGATGGGCTCGGACTAGATAAAACTTGAGAACTCTCAGTGTTTAGCATGAACTAGACTACTACAACATGACAAGTGCATACCTAGAATAAAACAAAGAAAGGATGAGTTCGCTTACCTCTCAATCATAACCGAGAGGAACTTATTACAGTCACGGTACATTCAAGTTGCATGATAATGCATCAAACATACGTATTATGTAAGCAAGCACTGGCCCCACCAATCCAGTGTTCTGAGTGCTGTCAGGCTGACTCTACACAACAACCACGATGCCAAAATCTCCAGCAGAGCTTCTCCTCGAGAAAGCGGATAAGAAGGCAAGCTCTTCGACAGGATGGTTCTCTTCTTCGACAACCAAGTGGGAGGATGCAGGGGACCTGTACCAACAAGCCGCCAATTCTTTCCGGGTCGAGAAGCAATTCAAGGCAGCTGGCGACGCATTCTCAAGGGAAGCCGAGTGCAGAGAAAATTCCAAGGAAAACAATGATGCAGCGAATGCCTGGTGGAATGCTGCCAAGTCATACAAGAAAGACGACCCTTTAAGTATGTTTCGCTATGCCCTCGATGCAGCTGGTACTGATCTGGATCTTCAGCGGCGATTCAGGCTTTGGGTCGCACAATATCGCACCTCACCAGCTTGGGCAGGTTCCGCCAGGCAGCAGACAGGGAGAAAGATATTGCTGTGATTTATGAACAGCAGCTGCATGATATTGCGAAGGCAGCTGAGAGCTACGTGCGGGCCGCTGAGTGGTATGAGCAGGAGGAAGCTGCTGCGTATGTATAGTTTTTACAGAGCAAACGATAGCTCACTTTGTCACAGAACCGCTAGCGCATGTCGCAAGAGTGCTGCGGACCTCTGTGCTCAAGTTGAGGACTACAAAGGGGCCATACAACTTTATGACATGGTCGCAAATTACGCACTAAAGTCAAACCTGACGAAGTACAGCGTGAAAGATTACTGGTTGCGATCAGGCCTTTGTGCACTCGCCATGAGAGTATGTTTCTCATCGATGCTGACCTCGCACATTCTAATCATTCGTTAGGACGTCGGGAAAGCACAGCGAGACATAGAGGTTTTCAAGTCGAAAGATATCACCTTCAGCTCAACTCGGGAATGCAAGTTCCTAGAAGATATCTGCTCATACGTAACGGAAGGTGATGAAAACGGCTTCACGGCAGCAGCCTTCGAGTATGATCAGGTTACCAAATTGGATGAATGGAAAGCAAGTATATTGATGAAGATCAAGAGGACACTCAAAGACGAGGTAGATATTCTCTGATAATTTGAGATGAACTTAGGCTATTCACGGCTATCTGTACATCTATACGTTGTTCGAGAGGTTTGATATTGCGGTGTATGTTGCGCGTCCAACTTTATATTTTGTTCCATGTAGGGAACGAGGTTATATAGATGTCGACAATCCTTGGAAGTTTCCTTTGATCAGTAGATGATTTCAAGTCAGGATAGTGCTGTCTGGCAAAATGTGATGCCTCGTGGTAAGTACAGTCGTGCAGCGAAAACTGATGGTCATTAAGAAACAATGCCGTGAGAAGGGGACGTGCAGCGAGGTGAGTGATACATAGCGCAGTGTTAATTAGCGTTGTCGATAGCATTGAAGGGTATGAAGATGCAAAGTAGAGCGAAGTGGAAAATGTCAAACATATCTAGTTGAGATAACCGCGACACTTCGCAGACCCACATAAGCATGGGATCTTATCTTGCTCAATAGGGAAATGGTAATCTGAGTATGTTGCGTCAGTAGGAGACGCAGATAGCCTGTCGCGTATGACTGACCGTAAGTAATTTCATCGCCCAGTTCGATGTCCTGCTTGGCATAGATGACTATCTTCTTCTCACCGTTAATGGTGATGATTTTCGCAGTGCAATTTGGATCGCATGAATGATTAATGAGACGTCTTAGGAAGTCTCGTCATCAGCAGCTTGCTTATATCAAGTGTGAGAGGAAGCTTACCCAAGATTGCCCTTCTTCGTGGCATCCACCACAAGGTCTTCATCGATGCGGAACAGGTAACTGCTTCCTATACCCTGGCGTTCGTACACCTTTTCACGCTTGTCGGCGACTTGGGCGCGGATGATTTCGCCAACATACTCTATGACCATCTCCCCTCGGGCGATCCTTTCCATAGCGTACAAACCCCAGTCGTGGATAGGAGATCTAGCAAACCGTAGATGCTTTTTCCGCGTCTGAAGCTGGTTGAATTTGATGCTCAGCTCCATAGCGGCGTTCTCTCCCTTCGAAAGAGCCACAGCACGCTGCACCTGGTTGATCTCCTCCAGGCCTTGAGCACGCCGGCGAGCATTGGCACGATTCGAGCGGGAAGAGGTGACGGGCTGCGCGGGTGCCTCAGCTGGGGCGACGGACTCAACATTCGTGGACCGCAGGGCATATTGGGCGACATAAGCTGATTTCTCTGCATGAGAGATCTTGTAGTAACCCTCTGTACGTGCTGAACCTGTCAAATGCTTCCGGAACGCCGGTAGAGCATCGGTAGTAGGCAGTGGAGTGCGTGGCGCGGCTTGAGTCCCATTCGAAATAGCTAGTCGAGCGAAATAATGGTCCTCGTCATCGTCACCTATATCTTCGAATGGATCAGGAGGAAGACTTGGAGGTGGTGGTGGTTCTGATACGGGTGAAGGCGAGCGCGAAACCGACTCCACCTTTGAGATGTGGATCGTAGCTGTGGCAGGAACATCGAAATCCAACTCGTCGGGTCGGATGACCTCGTCGACAACCACCTTGGCGGCTGCCTTTTTCTTGGTGACCTTTTTCTTCGAGAGGGCTTTCTTATGTTGTTCTTCATCCTCGAGCACAGCGTCCTTCTTCGGCTTCTTCTTGACAGGCTCCTGCTCGTCATCGCGAGCCTCCGAAACAGCCCGCTTACGGAGCTCAGGAACAACATTCTCGTCATCCTCAGACTCCAAGTCTTCTTCAGCAACCTTGGTAACCTTTGCGACAACGTCTTTCTTCCGCTTTTTCTTTGGTGGCTCCACGGGTGCAGGCTCCTCTGGCTCGATATGCGATACTTCCTCTTCAACCACTGCTGCTTTTGCCTCCTCCTCCCTGACTCTCTTGGGCTTCCGAAAGGAAAGTCCTTTCAGACCTCGCTTTTCAGCCGGCCGTAGCTCGCTGGTCATCTCCAGACCCTCCTTGGCTTTTGTCTCTGCAGCCCTAGCCTTCTCATCCGCAACCAGCTTCCGTAGATCTGCAGCGACCACCCGCTCAGTGATGTCCTTCTCCAAAAGAACCGCGAGCTCCTTGACAATGGTGTCTCCTGCTTGCTGAACCATCTCCTCATGTGTCCAGCTGGTCTTTTCAGTTATCACAGATGTGACATGAGAAGGGGGCGGACAAGCAGACAGCGTTACCGAGTGGTGTCCAAGAGTTCGCGAGCCGAGTACCATGGCTGCACGACGTGCGGAGTCGCTCGTTTGAAACGCAACATACCAAGCGTTATGATCTCGGAGTACGCAGTCGACCTTGAAGTCCTTGAAGAACGTGCGTACATCTTCCTCACGGATAGATATCATGGCGCCACCAGTGAGGTCTATTCGGACATGCTCAAAGCCGTTTCTGGCAAGGGCATCATTGACGGTAGCACTGGCAGCCTCCCTCTGCTGCTGGTGACGCCCTTGTCCTGGGCGACGGGAGATAGGCGAAGGTGAGCGGGAAGAAGAGGATGGACCAAAAGCGTGATATGAGGGACGACCGCGAGTATGGACGGGTGTTGACGATGAAGACAGTGATGATGCCATATGCGCGAGGTCATTCGCTGCTGCGAAACGACTACTCAGTGCTGAATTCATCATCTTAGCTTTTGTCATGACAGGCGGCGGTTTCCTGCTGCGAGGAGGTGATAGGCGTCCGTTCGTGTAGGGTATGTGTGCAGGGCGGGCCGGGAGCTGATGGCTCGGTCGCCATGAGGGCTGGATGGGTGTATGTGTTGAGCTGGGGGTCTGGGCTGTCGGTATGGATGCGGGTGCGGGTAAGAGTGCAGGAGGTAGCGTCGGAGCCTTGGTTTCCTTCTCTTTCCTTCTTCTCTCTTCTCTCTCGCGTATTTTCCGGTCTTCCAGCTCTTTCCTCACTGCCTTCAGTTTGAGACCTTCGCCGTCAAAAACCACCTTCAGTTCCTCCCCGTCAACCATTCCCATGCCTGCACCAAATTTCTTTCCATGAGTACGCTCTACACATAACTTGGCCTCCTCGTGCGTCTGGTACCGGATGAATACTATCCCCAGCGCGACCCCTGTGGCCATGTCAATTTGCGGATCGAATGATGAGATCTTGCCATGTGCACCGAAAATGCGACGTATTTGCTGCGTAGGTGTTAGGGGCGATAAATTCATGATCAGCACAGCTGTGGGGGGCGGTGGACCTGTCGAGTTTGAATCATACTTTCAAGACGCGTCAATGAGGTCATTACATGCCATGGGTAATACCACACACCTCATACCGCGCCTCATGAAACGCTTCTCTGTGGGGACGCCTCTTGTATCCTGATGCCTTCCGCGGATCATTTGGGGTAGGTTCTGGCTCACCCTCGATCACTTCCCCGTCATATCGCGTGACCGTCTCCTTGCCCTTGCCCTTACCCTTGATCCGTGGCTCATCGGAAACATCAACCTGCGCAGCTCGAATTTTCTCGATCAATACGCGGAAACGTCCGTCACGGTCCTTGTCAAATGCAGGATCATAAATGACTCTGAAGTTCTTTCCCGCAGGATATTCGGAACGGGAGGGTGGCCATGGAGGGGGAGGGGGAAGTGAGTAGAATTTAGGTGGCGGAAGTTTCGACGATGAAACTGCAGGTTCTGCAGGTTGAGGAGGAGGGGGAGAAGGTGATCTGGATGGTGTGGGTGGGGGTGCGTAATCTGGCAAATCCTGTGGTGGGGGTGATGGTGGTGGGGCGGGGGGCGAAGGAGGTCGAGTAGCAGATACTGGTGGTGGCGAGGGCGAAGGTGGTTGAGCAGCAGATACTGGTGGCGGCGGCGGCGGCGGGGATGGTGGTCTTGACGTTGGCGGGGGTGGAGGAGGACTAGACGATCGGGCAGTTGGATGGGGCGACTGTGGCGGAGGGGGCGGCGGTGATGGATTATCTGAGGGC
>PVYE01005774.1:0-27094 GCA_002995055.1 Rhizopogon rudus
CAGCACCAACCGCTCTTCTCGTCGGATCCGGCCTCGCGGCGAAACATGGCATCTTGGCCCGCGGAGGCGGCGAAGCTTTCCAAGAAATGGCACAACTTGACATTGTCGTATTCGACAAGACAGGTACGCTCACGGAAGGCGGTGAGCCTCAAGTGTCTGATGCCGAGATCCTACTCTCGTCTGTGGCTCCGGAGACGCTTCTGGGAATCGCGGCGGAGTTGGAATCTGCGTCCTCTCACCCATTCGCGACTGCAGTTCGGCAGTATGCTGAGAAGCATGGTGTTGTGTCTGTTACCGGAAGCGCATTCGATGAAATTCCCGGTAAAGGTGTTAAAGCCAATTTTGAAGATATTCGTCGTACGGCGATCATTGGAAACGAAGCTCTGATGCGAGATCATGCTGTACTTTTGTCTCCAGACGTTTCGCAAGCACTCGAGGGGTGGAAATCAGAAGCAAAGAGTATCGTTCTCCTGGCGGTTGCGGATACAGGCTCAGACAGTCGTTTCATCATCGCAGCAATATTCGCTGTCTCGGATCCAATCAGGCGAGAAGCTACCGGTGTCATACGCTATTTGCACGAGCAGGGCATTGGCATATGGATGCTATCAGGGGACAACGAGATAACAGCTAAAGCGGTCGCCAAATCCGTGGGCATTCCTGAGATGAACGTTACCGCCGGAGTTCTGCCTCAACAAAAGGTTCGTCACTCTCATTCACATCGTTGGTCGTTCAAATCGTTATTGTGTGGTATGCAGGCGGAAAAGATTGAGTGGCTACAGCACAATGGCACCAAACGTCCTTCCCCAAGATGGCAACGTATGCTGGGCAAGTCAATGTCCAAGGAGCGTTGCATTGTTGCGATGGTTGGGGATGGTATCAATGATGCACCCGTGTGTCCTCTTTACACTTATGGTCTCCATTTTTTTTTTGCTGACTGTGGCGTTAGGCACTGGCTGCCAGCGACATTGGAATTGCTATCAGATCTGGGAGTGAGTTCAAATTTTCATTACAACTTCTTATAGAAAACATACTGACCGACTTCGATCACAGGCGACGTCGCGATCTCCAGCGCTTCATTTATCCTACTTTCTTCAAACCTGAAAACTCTAATCACATTGAGTGACCTCTCGCGAACAGTATTTAACCGCGTGAAAGTTAACTTTGTACGCCACTCCCGACGCCCTCCTTTTTGCACCAGTCGTCATTAACCTCGTTTACAGATGTGGGCATTTATGTATAATTTGATTGCAGTCCCGATCGCTGCTGGAGTTGTATACCCTGCCGGACATGCGCGTTTAGCTCCCGTGTGGGCCTCATTGGCTATGGCATTATCGCAAGTAGCTCCTGACTTCGTATAAAACATGTGCTGACGAGTTAATGTAGCTCTGTATCTGTCATTTGCTCCTCCCTCTTACTCAAGCTGTACAAGGAGCCAAAGATACAAATTTGAGCTCTATTCGATTTCCCTCAGTGATACCGTAGTCAACCTTTTGTATCGTCGTTATCTCTTCATCTCACTACTATGTCTAGTGTATTTCGTAGGACGTACTCGAAGTCAGAATTTAGCTGTCGTCGGAAATTCGGTTCAAGACCGGTCATCTGTCATGTGATTATGCACGAATTTCATGTGCTATAAGTAGATGTGGCCGACTTTTGGCAAGCACTGGCAAGTTACAAGTACACAGTTATATTCCACTTGTGTCCACTTTTATCACATCCACCGTGCACCATCCTACGTTCTAGCTTGAGCATCATGGTAAGCGACTCCGCCGTTCATTCACTCGCCGGCGCTGCCGGAGGTATAGTCGCCATGTCCGCAACATAGTACGTATCATATGATTCTATTATGTGTGCGAGAGCAAATTCAGGCAGTCACGTCACAGCCCACTCATAGTTTTATCGACGCGTGCTGCAGTCGATGCGAAGAACGACGGCAAGGTAACCAGGAGATGCAACACTCGCCTATTGTGCTCACGCGTCTTGGGTAGAGTGTAGCTGAAAAGTCCCTCGAAATTATCAAGCGGGAGGGTGTTGCCGGCCTTTATAGCGGTCTGAGCCCAAGTTTGCTCGGGATAGCTGTCACAAACGGGTACACCTTTCCTAGTCCTGGGTCTGTTTTCTGCTCACTCATAATGCTGACAGGGTGTATTATTATTTCTATGAACGTTCTCGGGGGATCATTTTGAATTCGAGGCAGGGGAGTAAGGCGCTCAGTACGTTGGAGTCGATATTGGCAGGCGTTATTGCTGGTACATCAACCTTGGTGTCTGCATGATGCAATCACTGATTCAACGTCCTACATACAGGGTCAACGACCACCATAATCAGCAACCCGATCTGGGTTGTCCAGACATCCCAAGCCGTTCGTGCAGCAGAACCCTCCCCGTCCAAAGATTCCCATTCATACGTAGCACCACCACAACCAAGTGTCCTCCAAACAATCCAAACCATTCTCGCCAAAGATGGGCTAAAGGGGTTCTTCCGTGGGCTTGGCCCTGCTTTGGTGCTCGTTATCAATCCCGTGCTGCAGTACACGGTGTTCGAGCAGCTGAAGAATTTTTTAGTTAAGACGAGGACTGCGAAGATGAGGGCGAGAGGCGCGGGAAGTGCGGTTGCAGTCTTGTCCGACTGGGATTTCTTTGTCCTGGGTGCCTTTTCGAAACTTGGTGCGCTTTTCGGACACTAGTTTTCATGATTTAACACGCTATACAGTTGCAACCAGCGCTACGTATCCATACATGTGAGCCTCAGCTTTTACCCTAATTTTTAGGCCACATTTCTGACTTATTTCCAGCGTCATCAAGAGCAGGCTCCAAGCTGGGAAAGAACACGCAAGGCAATACAGATCCTCTCTCGATGGTCTCGCGACGATCCTAAGGGAGGAAGGTATACAAGGGCTATACAAAGGCGTCGGCAGCAAACTCATCCAGAGCGTCCTCACTGCTGCAATATTATTTGCTGGTCAGAGGAGGATATATGAATTTACAAAGAAGGTTCGCATCCAAGCATCTCATGTAGCATTAATGTTTGACTGAAAGTTACGCTAGGCTGTAACGTCCATGGCAAAACCGTCGCCAAATTAATAATAAGTAATACTTAGTGCCCGTGCCATGTAGAGGAGGTAATTCCGGTATTTCATCGCCCGAAGTTGAGGAAAATAGTACCATTATGTATCGTCCGACTTCATAAAGTCGTCAGTTAGGGCGGCTTGTGAGTATCTGCACGCGTGTCTAGTGTTACTTGCGCACACTTGCCACCTCTAGCCCATTCGAGTTGTGACCAAGTCAATAAGCAGCTAGTGACTTAAGCACATTGTAGACATTTCCTGACGAATTTTGACTTTCGAAGCAGTGCCACACTGAACTTGGACGCCTGAGTTCACTCTTCTCGTCACCGACAAAGCGTCCCATGCCTCCGCCACTCCGTCTGAATGCAGTTGCCTTTATATCTCCCCAAAACCACCCTATCCTCATCCGTACGTTCCAAAAAGGTGACGAGCTGAAGTACCACTATGTAGCCCACACTAGTCTCGACGTCATTGAGGAACGAAGTCAGCACCCCCGTCCTACTTTCCACAATTCCCCACTGACAAGAACAATGCCAAATTTTGCTTCAATCCGGCTGTCGCTCACTGCATTATCCTGATACTACAATCCATTAGCGAATGGCCCAACAAAATCCAACGAATGTTATCTCGGGCTCCTCTATGCCATGGATGATATAGCTGCGTATGGGTACATCACGCCTCTCAAAGTGAAGATTGTTCTCGCGCTCCCGCTCACAGACTCTGTCGTGCGTGATCCGGAGGTGATCATGGTGTGCCCTTTTCTCAGCCTTTCTACTCGTCCCATCTCTGACATGGATGTGCGTATAGACCTTCAAGGCCCTCCATCTGGCTTACTATCACGCCTCATCGAACCCCTTCCTCCGACTTTACGATACACCAGCCGGCGTGGGCAGCGCCAGGTGGAAGTGTTTCAGGCAGAGAGTAGACGAGATAAGTAGGGCTGTTGGGGGTACGAGTGTGCCTTCATGAACTATGCACTTGTCCCCGACCAATGACAGCGACTACAAGAAGAATTGAGAAAATTTGTCGATTACTTTCTTGTGCGACCCAGGTTCGCAGCTTCACCGCGCTTTGCAGGCTTCGGCTACCCTCATAACAGAGCGTGGTGATGCTACGCGTATGTTACGCGTGGACCGAAATGAAACGAACCCTTCTATTGACTCAGATGTCCAGCGAACACCGCGTTTGAGACAGATACGGGGTTGATATCGTGTAATGCAATATCGATGTAGTAATGAAATGATTTAATGGTTGGTGTTCTCTCAGAAGTGGATTGTTATCAAGAAGACATTGGGGGCATCGATCGATAAGAAGTGGGACTTTCACAAGTGTATGTTGTTAATCTATCTTATCCACGGCGCCGAGAAGAGAGTACCCACTGCCACAGGTTGCACGACAAAATGATGGCAGTGTTGGAGTAGGGGACAGCGCAGAGACGGAGAGAACGGTGGTTAGTTATCCAATGGGTTCATGGTCGCATGTCGTAGCGTAGTTCTGCATCTTGCTTGGCCAGCTGCTCGCGGGTGCAGTTTGCCAGACTCGGCCACTCCAGTATGATAGGAAGATTCGAAACAATGTACACCACATGATCTACTGCATTTTACAGCCAAAGTAAAGCCTTCTGCAGCTCTTCCAGTCCCTCCCCCACCTCCCTTGCCATAACCCTCACGACCGCGTCCTCGTCTACAGCTGCAACGTACCCCAACACTGTCCGGGCGCGTCTTATAAAACCAGGGGTTAGTAGTCCCCCGTCGTATGCCGATATCTCGCCGCTGTTATACAGGCCTGTTTCCCCACCGTAGATACCCCTGATTTTCACACCACTCCAGCCGCTCCCCTGAGCAGTATTACCACGTTCATACGCTTCCTGCGTCAGCACCCTGATGAGAAGCGCGAGAAAGTGTAGTGCCGCGCGTCGGAGGGGTGGGACTTTCGCAGACGTACTCAGGGGGGATATGTCTAGTGCGTCTGGAGGACGTTCGGGTTGGGATTGAACAGGTTCGGATTGTCCAACATTCACTTCTTCCTCTGCCTCGGCTGCGGGACGAGGAGTGGGTGTTGCCACAGTCATCTCAACCAATACTAAATCAAGCATTCCCTCCGCTATTTCCCCTGTGTATCGTTCTACCACCCGGGCACATGTATTAACACACTCGGAGAGCAGGGATATCGCTGACGTGCGTAAGACGACCGGGGCGCGGGGCTCGCGGAGAAGGGTGGTGAGGGGTGGGAGGAGCATGTCCGCTTTTGTAATACGACGAATGGTGAGTAGTGAATAGGAAGGGGGGATGGAAAGAACTCACCATATACCCCCAGAGAATCTCCGCACCGCCTCACAACGACTGCTAGGGCTTCACCGATGCGGAGGCGTGTGTCTACTTCACTCACGGGCTTGCCTTTCCCCTTTGCTTTCCCCTTTTCACCATCGCTGGGCTTTCTATTCGATTCTGACTGACCATCAGCGAGATCCTGCGCCCCCCTTGCGTACGCATCCAATAGCGATTTCAGCACATCGTAACCTGTACCATATTTTGAATTAGGACCAGGGCCAGGTGCATGCACTAAAGCAGCCAGTCCTTGCACCGCATTCAAGAACATATACGAGTCATCCTCCTGAATCGCTTGCATAAATATGGAGAGGATGGCAGGGTGTAGGGCACGTATTATTGCTTCCCTTTCTGCCCTCTCCCGCTCATATTCATTCGCGTGGGCTGGGGGTGATACCAACTGGCGCAGTAAGAGCAGCCCATGCGCCCGTACGGGTAGCAGCGGATCTTGAAGGAGTTTAAGCGCTTTTTGATACGTCTCCCGAGGGTCTGTGTCCTCATCCTCACTTCTATCTTTGGCCCTGCCTTTATTTTTCGTAGACTTTGGAGATGAGTCCAAGGTCCCCTCCGCCATCCTTGCCGTCAACACCAACCGTGCCTCACGTGCACTTGGCCTGGTCGGTGTGTGCGCCTCGAGAAGGGCGAGGATCATAGAAAGGGATGGTGTGTTGTTCGGGGAGAGTGAGGGGTTAGCTGAATTTAGCGGTGGCGGAGGTAGATGAAACAAAAAAACACAGAAACCAGGGGAAATCAATCAATCATTATTCCTTCTCGAAGAAGACAAGACGAACCTTCAAGTACAGCTAACAACAACCCGACCGCGGTCTCCACCATATCTTCCCCTTCCACCTCAACCTCATCATCACTATCTTCCCCATTCTCCATTGCGTCCTGCTCTTCTGTGATAAACCTCAAGTCCTCTTTAAGGAGGCCCTTTCTGCGTTCGTTGCTTGTGTCATACTTCGAATTGCCAAATCCGGAGCGGGAAGGTACAGAGGAGGGCGTATCAGACACCTCCAACGCGTGCCTCACAAATTCCAACACATCCCTTGGGCGGCTCAGGATAGCAGTGTTATCCAGCTGTGATTGGAAAGCTATGATGAGTTGGAGGAAGAGCATTACTCTGTGTAGGTGTACATCAGGAGATGTGGCTGGGCAATCATGTTTGACTTACCGTAGCGGATCAAGTTCTTTCGGGTCCATTAATATACCCAGTCTCTCACCCTTGAAGTCATCGTCCTGTGCATCAGGACTAGGCTCATTTGCAGTCCGATACGCTTCCAGCAATCTCACGAACATGCCACCCGCGATATCCGTGCGGTCGAGGCTCTTAATGTAGGAGACAAAGTGCGCGGGGGGTGGGAAGAGTCCCAAGTCCAATGACTCTATATCCGTATCTTCGGCATGGGAGGCATGGCGGAGGTCTTCGGGTGTAAGCAGAGCGAGTTTCTCTTCTCTGTTGACCCTGTATTGAGTATGGGCTCAGTCAGAAGATGAAGCAGCAGCGGCATGCAGCACATACACACCTCCTTGTGCGTTTTAGGTCTTCCGCACTTCCTCCTTCCCACCCTCCCAAGGAGTCCTCATCCTCCTTCACCAAAGACCATAATATTCGAACTCCCTCGCCCTCCTCTACAACTCGTCCCCACGTCCTCATCAGCGTCCAAACATCCTCTTTCAGTACGGGATCCGCTATACCCATTTTACTCAAATGGGCGTGTAGGGAATACAGGGAAGGAAGTATAGGTGAAAGCAGGGAAGAGAAGAGTGAAGGCGAGGGATCGGTTGCTAGCAGGAGGGTATGAAGAGTTTGGAGAGATAATATCGGTGTAGTCAGAATGTGGCTTTGATCTGATTCTCTCTGGTCGTGTGGGGCCTCATCAGAGACCTTAGAGAGGGGGTCGTGTAACATGGGCAGTGCTATGCTCGCCACGAGTGCGTAATGTGCAGCGCTGGAGTCCAGCATGCGCGCGAGAGTAAACGCGGCTGCGCGTTTGAATGCCGGGGGCATCATTGACGCAGACGAGGAGGTGGAGGCAGAGGAAGGCGGAGACATGAGAGCAAGGATGCGGGGTACTATTGTTTGGAAGTAATCCTAGGACACATCAGTTTAGAGGATTATAAATAATGAATCAAGATATAATTCAACCCAACCTGTGAAAATTAAGCGTACCTTGGGTTGCATCCCCCGAGGCACCGTTCCTAGTACCCGTGCAACATGCTCCAACTTCTCTAGCTCCGGTTCTTCTTCCACATCGAGTTCACCAAATACGGCACCACAGAGGGCTCGTACACCATCGGGGCGGAGGAGGTGTTGAGTGAGGAGGGATGAACTGAGCTTACGGACGTGTAATGGGGTTGGAAAGTTAGGGGTGGAGAGGACAGCGGCAAGAGATGACATGATTTGCGGAAGGGGGATACTGATGGTACGCATTTTGTGGAGAAATACATGAGATTACGAACTACGACTACTATAAAGTACACGCACAAGGCAAGGAAACGGAGCACGAGCGGACGAAGAGGCTCGACGGGTGCATCAGGCAACCATCCGAGGGCCATACTCGGGCGCAACAAATCAACTGCATGTCTTGCAAGTAGTGTACTGCTAATGAGCGTCTGCGGTGGCGTGCTTTTTGGTCCGTAAGGGAACAATAGACCCATGAGGCGTAAAAGCAGTTCGCAGAGGGTAGCGTGGTCGGCGGGTGTGTTCGTCAGGTCGATGATTTTGGGTGTACTAGGCGTTTGTTTGGATGGGAATGAAGGAGAGAGACGTGTGTAGAGTGGTTCAGTGCCCCAGCGGAAAATGAGAGAGAGAAGAGTGCGGAGAGTGCTAAGGTCGCGTGTCCCTATTGCTGGTGCGTTTGTTGGATCCCCTTCATGATGAGAAATAGATGGATCTGGCTGGTCGATGAGGGATTGGACACGTTCGACGACGTATAGAGCGCATTGAGCGGTTTCAAGTTGAGCGTCTTGGACTGTGTCGAGGGAGGGAGGGGACGATCCAAGTGCTTGGTGGTATTGTGTTAGTCTGCGCACGAGTACATTTTTTAGATCACGTTCTGCGGTTCCGGATGCATCCAAGAGAAACGACCCGGTGTGCAAGATGTTGGCAAGCTCTTCCTGTACCGTGGTCGTCATCGTTAAGAACAGTGAGCTCGACTCTATGATAGATCACATGACTGAGACCGATAAAATTAAATTTAGTAATGTACCGGATATAGGATTCTCTTTAGACAGGACCATCAAGTACTCGCCTGCTGATCAGTTCAACGATGAGCAAGCTTAACGCAGGAGCTTTTGAGTTCGTTCCCGGCCGTGCGTTCGCGCTGCCACAGAACAACCAACAACCACCAAAACCGCCGATTGAGCGCCCGCCGCAATCAGAAGCTCCTCCTCCGGCTCCTACTATCACCCTCAATATCGGCGCATCCACCCCGCCCGCAGCTCTGAAGCCAACACCCGCACCTACTAAAGTAACACCCACACCTACTAAAATAACGCCCGCACCTACTCCACAGCCAAAATCTTCCCTGCCCCCGTCTGTCGCTGCGAGTGCACCAGCATCACAATCGTCATCTCCTGCACCTACTAACAAGGTCTATTCCACCGAGCGTGCAAAGACCGACACCTCCTCTATCGTAAAGGAGGTGCAGGCTGTCGCGGATCAGGAAGTCCTCAAAGATCTTTTTGGCGATGGTTCGTATCGCACCTCACAGCAACACCACTCTTATGTCGTCTTACTGATATATTCACAGTCAAAGAACACCTGAACATCGTCTTCATCGGCCACGTCGATGCAGGAAAATCAACCCTTGGCGGAAATCTCCTCTACCTCTCCGGCGGCGTTGACAAACGCACAATGGAGAAGTACGAGCGGGAGGCGAAAGAAGCTGGCCGTGAAACCTGGTACCTTTCCTGGGCTCTCGATAGTACCCCTCAAGAGCGGGCAAAGGGGAAAACTGTCGAAGTCGGGAGAGCGTATTTCGAGACCCCCACTAGAAGGTACACCATTCTAGATGCTCCAGGGCACAAGACCTATGTTCCAAGCATGATTAGCGGCGCTGCCCAAGCAGATGTCGCCATCCTCGTAATCTCCGCCCGCAAAGGTGAATTCGAAACTGGTTTCGAAAGAGGAGGTCAGACCCGCGAACACGTCATGCTCGTCAAAACCGCAGGTGTCAGTAAACTCATCGTCATCATTAACAAGATGGACGATCCGACTGTCCAATGGGAACAGGGGAGATATACTGAGATCAAGGATAAGTTGACCCCATTCATAAAATCTGCTGGGTTCAATCCCAAGACGGATGTAACATTTATACCTGTGTCTGCATATACGGGACAGAACCTCAAGGAACGCATGCCCAAGTCTATCTGCTCGTGGTGGGAGTGCGTGGTGTTTCCTCTCCTCCAGCCATCTTACACATGGATGCTTATTCTTATTTCGCAGTGGTCCTGCTTTCCTCGAACACATAGACCACATGCCCATGGTCGACCGGAAGGTCAATGCTCCTCTTATGATGCCCGTCTCCGAGAAGTATAAAGACATGGGTGCCATCATCGTCGGCAAGATCGAATCCGGACATATGCGCAAGGGCGATGCTTTAACGCTCATGCCGAATAAATCAGCCGTTGAAGTTGCCGCCATGTACAACGAGATGGAAGAGGAGGTACATAGTGCGATGTGTGGCGATAATGTGCGTGTGAGATTGAGGGGCGTGGAGGACGAGGATATCAGTCCGGGATTCGTGTTGACGAGCCCGAAGAATCCTGTGAAAGCAGTCAGGCAGTTCGAGGCGCAGCTCGCAATTTTGGAACATAAGAATATCATCTGTGCGGGTTATTCGGCGGTCATGCATGTGCATACCCTTTCAGAGGAGGTTACACTGGTGGTGAGTGTCCACGTATGGATGGTGGCGTGTTTTGCTGGTAATGATGACTTGAGCAGGCTCTACTACACTACTTTGACAAAGCTACTGGACGCAAATCGAAGAAGCCTCCTCAATTCGCGAAGAAGGGTGGGTGCGCCGCGACCATTGTAATCAAATACTGATGTTGAATCCTCTCCTACCCGTCTTTCTAAACAACAACAATTCCGCCTGCATTCCAAATTTATACACAACTGCACGTCACACCGCCTCTCTCCACTCGTACATCTACTGCAGGCCAAAAAGTCGTAGCACTCATAGAAACGACCCTCCCTATCTGTGTCGAGCGCTTTGTCGATTACCCTCAACTCGGTCGCTTCACGCTGCGCGACGAGGGGAGAACGGTTGCTATCGGCAAGGTACGTGAGATTCGGCGCGCTGTACTTTTATTATTCTTCTGGGCTCAGCCTGCGCATTAACTGAATTTCCTCGTCATTGCAGATCACAAAGCTCATTGATGATCGTATCGATGAGGTCACAGAGGGCGTGGCGCATGTGTCGGTCGCCGCGTAAGATGCTTGCGGGTTGTCACACCTTACTTTATACGTACGTCCTCTGTGATTTATATTGAGCGGTGGCTCACGTTCCTTCATTCTCTTCCTCACTTACACTTCACAATTTGCACCGTCGATGATTCCACTGCAAACACACGCCTGTAGTCCAATCACATGTACCAATTCCAGACACATTCATCCACCAGATGTCCGTACAAGTAGGCATGGTCACAATAGAATTACGAGGGGTACGATAATACCAAGAGGAAGAGAGCAGCCCAGCAGACTTGACGGTCCCTGTAGATCGTTCGATACTGCTAGTAGCTGTAGAACTACGCCGGATATGTTGTACTGTTAACTTGAATGACATGCTATTGGAGTAGACTGAGCGCAAGTCGCCGTGGGAAAGGCACTAGTCACATGATCAAAAATTAATCTCCTTCCTTTCTTGTGAATTAGTCGCGCCTTTGTTACATATACTGCGATGACGATCAAGCTCAAGCGGACGAGCCACTCCCCTTCACCGTTTTCATGGGATGCACTCAGTCCACCACGCGCAGCTTCCCCAAATGCACCAGAAGTCACTGGTCTTCCTTCTCCACCAACATCATGGCTTTCTGCCCGCGACATGAAAATATTTGGTGCTCAGCCGCTCCGTGCTGACATCGGCGTCGTGCGCTGTACAGACTGCGACAAGCCTGTGTTACGGAGCGCGATTTTAGAACATATCGGTGTGTCATAGCTTTGTATCTGTGATGGATATTTGGGCTCATGCACATCAGCCAACTGCAATGATATTCGTTCAGGGAAGAAATGGGTGAAGGGCAAAACGGCTGATAGCGAAGGTGCAGTGTAAACTCCTAATCTTTTTCTCTCTCACCATATATAACCAGTCCATTTCTCAAGTCGAACCGAAGAAAGGCAAGAAGCGCGCTGCGGAAGGCGAGGAGGCGGACGAAGCGGGCGAGCCGTCTAAGAAGAAGACCAAGATCACCAAGGGGCGTACCAAAGGTCCCGTTGATTACGACAAGCAATGTGGAGTGATCAATGACAAAGGCCTCCCGTGCTCGCGCTCGCTCACATGCAAGGCCCACTCCATGGGTGCGAAACGGGCTGTTCAGGGACGCTCGAAGGCATACGACGAGCTCCTGCTTGAGTGGAACCGTGCGAATAATCCTAATTGGGTCGAACCGGTCAAGAAGGAGACAAAGGCAGAGAAGAAGGAGAAGCGCGAAAAGGAGAAAGCGGAGAAGAAGCGGCTTGCGCAGGAGGCAGCAGCAGCAGCGGGACTAGAAGGGAAGGGTATGCCGAAGAAACCTGGTAGGAAAGCGAACACAAATGTGACTACTGCCGCGCAACTGGACATCGAGGATACTGCTGAAAATCTGGATGATCTTGACTCTGAAGCTGAGGTCGACTCGCTAGTGAAGGCCGTTCAGAGTGCGCAGGGGCGCGGAATCGTTGGAGTGCCACTGGCAGTCCCATCATCGGAGAGTTCGTGGTTTGTATTGCGGAGGGAGCGGTTGCGAAATTGTCGAGACCTACTGGCGAGTGCGCTCATGCCGACCAACGGACGTACTAGTAGCATTGCAGCAAGCGTCTCCAACATGACGCTCGGGTAGATTTTTCCCTTTGCTGTCACTTTCATCTACGACACACTCACGAATTACTGGGACATTCTATTTCTCTGCTATCATTATTTCACATCGTATGTAGCACACATGTAACAGTAGTCACTAGTCTCATCACGTGAGAAATTATCATCTCAGGACCGTGAGCACTGCGGTGCAACGTTCACCAACGCTCGCTGCTGTCCGTGTATAACTGATCACAACTAACATATCATATAGAGAGTAATAGTAACAGAGCATCCCCGGCTTAGATCAACGCACTCACCCAACCCCACCCACTACCGTGACCGCCACTGACGTCGCCACCTCACCATCTAGCTGTGTACCGCTCATGACAGAACACGAGGAGTATCTTGCAGTCCTCAAGGCCTCTTACGACTATGATCCTCAGTCGGAGGAAGAGCTCGCCATCACTGAGAACCAAATCGTCTTTCTCCTCGAACGTACCGATGACGAGTAAGTAGCCGTGTCACTCTCTTGCCCTAACACTCATGCCGTACGAAGTTGGTGGAAAGTTAAGATAAAAGGCGAATCACAGGAACAAGATAGTCCATCTGGCCTTGTTCCTGCTGCCTATGTCGAGCAGGTCCGTTCCATAGCCTTGTGCCCCCAACTTGTCTGACAGACACACCAGGCCGAACACACGTCTCTTGTCAGAGCTATCTATGACTATGATGCTGCTGCACCTGGAGAGCTGTCTATCAAGGAGGATGAAATTCTAATGGTCTTCGATCGTGAAGAAGAGTGGTTACTCGTTCAAAGCAAGGAGGGCGGCAAGGCCGGCTTTGTACCTGGAAACTATGTCGAAGAGGTGTGTATCCGCGTCAAGCACGTGGGCCTATATTTATCTCGCACACAGGCAACTGGCGTGGAAAGCACGCCAGCGCCGGCTTCCGCAGCTCTACACATCGTCGTTCCGCCATCGGTTTGTCACGAATCTATGACTTTAGCGATGTCATCACTAACCGATGCTCTGTAATATTCTCAGCCTGAACCTCCAGCTCGCCCTGTGAGCGTGTACGTTGACCCTGCGGACAGAGTTGCCCAGTCTAAAGCCCAGGCTCGTGTGAGCGATGACATCAAGACTTGGTCCGTGTCTGAAGTGGATAAGAAAGGCAAGAAGAAAAAGGGCACACTTGGCATTGGCAATGGCACCCTCTTCTTCGTAAGCGAATCAGACAAGGTATGTTACAATTCACCATTTGTACTCCAATCAAGCTTACGTACGATGAACAGACCCCGGTGCAAAAATGGCAGATATCTGACGTCGAGGACACATCCGTCGAGAAGAACAAGCACGTACATATCGGCATTGGTGGGCCCAGCGCAACAAAGTTGCATTTTAACGTTGGAAGCAGAGATGCAGCTGATGGCGTGGTGGAGAAATTGGAGGCCTCTCGCGCACTTGCGACCGCCGAGCACCGTGCAGTTATCCCGCCGCCGCCGCAACGCACTGAGGTGAGCAGCCCACAGAGGAAGCATGTCGCTTCTGTGCGGTTTGCTCAGGAGTCTCCTGCAATTATACCACCGCGCGAACCGTCAGAGGATGGTGAGGAACAAGAGGAAGATGTACGGGAGGAGACACAAGAAGGTGGGCAAGCGGCAGATGATGGCGAGCCTGCCGTCGCATTATATGACTTCGAGGGCACGGGTTCAGATGAGTTGACTGTGCAAGAGGGCGAGCGGCTGTGGATTATCGAGAAAGAGGGCGAAGAGTGGTGGAAATGCAGGAATGAACATGGAATTGAGGGTGTGGTGCCTGCATCATATCTCGAGGTCAGTCATCGGGCAGTCATGAAATTTGATGCCTTACATGAATCTCAGAGCACCGGAGGAGCATCTATTACTACTGAGCCAGAGGACGACGATGATGCCGAGCGCGAGGAGCAAGAACGTCTCGAGGCTGAAAGGAAGGAAGAGGAACGACTGGAGCGCGAGCGCGTGGAGAAGGATCGAAAGAAAAAGGAGCAGGAACAACGCGCAAAGGCTGCCGCTGCAGTCGCAGAGGCCGATAGGAAGCGGCGTGAAAAGGAGGAGGCTGCTGCTTCCGCTGAAGCTGAACGCAGGAAGCGTCAAGAAGCTGCAAAGAGTGCTCAGCAGAAGGCAGAGAGGGCACAGAGTTCGTCGCCGTAGGTGTCGTCTTGAACCTAAACCTAGGAGTCCTTTTTGATATAGCTTCTCTCAGTCGTCCCCCGACCTCGCAAATCAAACCCAGGGACTCTACTTCTAGTGCAGGACGTAACTCAAACGAGAGTCACAAGAGTGAGTCTTCCGCCATTGTCATCAGTCTCTTCTGACCCATGAATTGATCAGATGTGCCTTCCGCAGACTCGACACGTACATGGCACGACCGCAGCGGTCAGTTTCGTGTCGAAGCTGCTTTTCTTGGGTACGCGTCCGGCAAGCTCCGTCTACACAAAGTCAATGGTGTTGTCATCGAGGTTCCCTCGGAGAAGATGTCCCGCGAGGACATGCGCTATGTTGAGCGCCTTACTACCAAAAAGGCCAACCCTCCCGCAGCGCAGCCCCGTCCCTCCGATGATGACGATCAGCCGCTTGCCCTCAAGCAGAAGGAAGTCGTACGGCGAGCTACCATGTCAGCGCAGCCAAAGAAGACGCAAACGGATTGGTTTGAGTTTTTCTTGAATGCAGGCTGCGACATTGATGATTGCACGCGATATGCAACCTCCTTCGAGCGTGATAAGATTGATGAAGCAATCCTCCCAGATACTACCGAGTCCACGATGCGTTCATTAGGCCTCCGCGAGGGCGATATTATCCGCGTCGCGAAGTATATCCAGCAGAAGTATTCCAAACCTAAGAAGGATATGGCTCAAGAGCAGCTTATTCGGGACGAAGAACTAGCACGACAGCTACAAGAGGAGGAGAACGGCAGTAGGAGTAAAGGTGCATCAAGTCCTGCACCCAACCTCTTCGCTGGTCCGGGAGGAATTTTGAAGAACAATACCCAACGCCGCGGGAGACCGCAGCCTAGCAAGAGTCTGCCACTGCCGGCTGTCGATCTCGATGCCATCAGTTCTGCCTCTGACCAGATCAAACGGACTGGTTCGCCTCTCGTCGGGAGCTCTGCCACTCTCACACCTGTGCAACCACCTCAGAGGTCAAGTTCAACGGTGCCCGTTACTAGTGGCTTTGACGACGACGCTTGGACCAATAGACCAGGGTCTAAACCTATGACTGCTCGTGCGCCATCGGCACCGCCAGTTGCTGCTACTGCGCCTACCGTAATGGCTACTGTCTCCGCAGTGCCAGCTGCACCCACACAGTCCCCTATTGCTCCACCGGCGCAGGCTACCAGTGAGGGCCTTGCAAAGACTGGTGCTGACATATTCGATCAGCTTGCGCGCCTTAGTCAGTTGAAGACGACCCGTCTTAGTCCTTCTCCAGCGCCTGCCTCGGCTGCTGTTGCACTAAGTCCACCAATAGTATCCCCACCTGCTTCGTACAACGCTGGCCTCGGAATGGGTTCTTCTCCCACAGCCATCGGCCAACCCCTACAGAACCACCAAACAGGTGCTGTTTCTCCACAAGGCCCTCGTGGACCATTTGCGCCCGTTCCGGCCAATCACAGCCTGTTGCAGCCCCTCATACCCACTACAACAGGGTTCAACAGCTTTGTGCCAACGCGCCCAATCAGCGCCTCGCCTTTCCAGGGCCAACCTCCGCTGCCATTCCTTTCAGCGCAGCCAACGGGCTTTCACGGAACAACACGACCACTCATGTCACAACCCACGGGATTGCCACCATCAGGGCCGCTGCTCTCGCAGCCAACCGGTATTCCTGGTGGGTCCTTTGGCACATTTAGTGCTCCACCCTCATTCCAGAATACTGCAATGCAACCGACGCAACCGAGTAAGTGCTCCTATTGTGCGTCAGTTGAGCTATTGCCTGAACTCCGTAAGACCCAACAGGAGTGTTTGCTCATTCACCATTTAACAACGTAGTTTCTGCCCCATCACCTCCTTCCCTATACTCTCAGCCGAATGCTACTTCTAACACATCGCCAGCAAATGTGTTTGCTCATTCACCATTCAACAACGTAGTTTCTGCCCCATCACCTCCTTCCTTATACTCTCAGCCGAACGCTCCTTCTAACACATCGCCAGCAAATGTGTTTGCTCAGATGAAATCCGGAACGTTTGCAAGTGGAAATGAGCATTCCGGGCCCCAGCCGGCAGGTGAGTGCAATGATTCTGTACGTTTGCTTTTCGTGTGTCTGATTGATGAATTCAGAGGCATACAATGCTCTGCGCGTAAACCGTGAGTTATGTTCTAGTTGATGTGCACGAATACTGATTAACATTACCAGCCATCGGACCTCAGCCCACAGGATTTGTTCCGCAAGCTACTGGATGGGGATTTCAACCGAACAACGGATTTCAAACGAGTGGATATACGGGATACTAGCCTTTTATTTAACATGACACTCTTTTCATACTTAATTTTAGCTCCTTGCTTTGACCAATTTATAGCCCTATTGGATGAAAACATGGTATTGAAGCAAACCAATATAAGTATTAGAATAAGTGTTCTAATCGACCAAAGCGAACGCTATGATGCCTCCTCCATTATGCCTTGGGTCAGTCCAACTCTCTCGAAATATATCTTCAATCCCAGCCTGATTTCCGGTGCAACATCACGAGCAAGCAATCCAGTGGCTAGCGGGTAAATCGCGGGGAGATATCTGACAAACTACATCTTTCGGTCAGTAAAAAGAAGATATGAAATTCAGGGAATCACATACAGCCTTGTTGTCAAATCGGCAGAACCCGTCCAATATCTCTGTGACAACCGGAGTCCAAGCGGCTATGTTCTTGGCTTGGGTATCGGCGCGCAACTTGATGTAGTCCTGCAGTACGCTCAAACCAAGACTGTCATCTAGGTCAAAAAAAAGGAATGCAGAATCGATGTTATACTTACGGCAGAAGGCGTTCAGCAATCTGAGGGCGTGCGTTCTGATGCTCTTGGCGCTCATCGAAATACATCCTTAGTAAGATGTGCACTAAAGTTGATGCGCTGCTGGACTCCTGCTTAAGGAGATTGGGCAGGTGCTTCATGAACCCTTGGTGACGGAAATCAGAAGAGTCTGCTGGCACCGCTAGGTCAATACTCACCGACTTTCCAGAGTCCAGTACGCAATTCCTTGTCATCGTTAAACATTCTGGCAAACTGATAGCTATGATCCAGAACCCCCATAAGACGAAGAAGCTGCTCTGGTGGGATGGTAGTATAGACGGCATTATTTCGGAGCAGGTCATTCGTAGTTTCAATCAGTAATAGCTGAAGAACGCATTTGACAATGATTTGCTTGAAAATGCGACGTCGGTCACCAAGGGTGTGCTTGACTTCTGATGGTCGGTCGCCAACAGGAGACAATGGGGCAGGGATGATTGCTTGATCGTTAGAATCTGTTTGAAGTGAAGTTATAACTTATATAAACCATACATAGAACATACCGTTAGCATCCGGAAGATCTGGTATGCTGCTATCGATCTCCACGCGCAGGCTCTCATCAAAAAGTTGGTGAGGAGTGGTTGTTCTGAAAAGTTTGACAAAAGTAGACGCCACTTGTTCCCACCGAGCAGCGCTAAGTTTCTGGACATTGTTCTCTAGAAATTGCTGCAAGCACGATGTCCCAATGCGAGCCAGGGTGTCGTTTTCTGCCGTAAATCCATCAGCGAACGCTCAGCAGCATTGTATGGGTCAGCCCACCTTGACAGATGCAAACACACAGTAGGTCCAAAAGCCCATCGAGGGACCGTTCCAAGGTAACATAGAAGAACGTGTAGAGGTCAATGAGGTCACGCAATGCCTGAATCATCGTAGTTGACAACCAAACGCTCATATCCTCTTGAGTACTGAATCGAGACAAGTCTTGACTTGACCTCAGAACGGCAAAGATGGGGAACAGTATCTCTCTGCAAACAGTGTCCCAAAACTCCACATGGAAAGATGATCCGTAGGTTTTCAGCGTGGAAAACAAAGAATCCAATGCTCTGTGTCAAGTGAGTTCGGTTAGAAGGCTCAGAGTATGTAAGGACTCACAGGCATCGTACTTCAAGGTCCTCCCCGTTCATGATGATGTCGTAGAATCCGAACAAGACAGGGAACCAGGACCGGATTACGTTGTCGTCGCCTTTGGCTGTACTCAGAGCACACTCGGGGCAGGCAAGCATGACCGGAATGACACCACGTAGCATGGCAATCGCTAGCAAGCTTATCTTCTGATACTTGCTGACCTTGCAAAACTCGGTGATGCAAACAGTGAGGTCGGCGAAAGCGCCATGACGGACAATCGCAGCAAAATGTTCCTTGTTCAATCTCGTCACGATTTCGAATGCAGAATTCGCGATGCGTTCTAAAGTGAGTGTAGGGTGATTAGAGCTTTGCACAGATAAGGGCACTATTTCTTCCTCACCGGTTAGCACCTTCGAAGCAGCCGAGAAGACACCAAAGAGGGTTCGCCATCCTGAGCGCATATTCTGTACTTTGGCTTGTATCATTTGTTGGAGACATTGCAGAACCTATCGAGAACATCAGTGCCATAAGGATCGGTTGATGTTCTGCATACCATATCGCGAATATCGGGATTGGCATTATGAACCATGGTATATTCGAAGGGCTTAAGGAAGTCCTTTTGGAACTTAAAATGGGGCAGCTCCTCCTTTTCCAAAAATCGCATCGACAGTTGACGAAGGGAATCTAGCGCGAAAAATCCGACATGAGGATTGCTGTGACAGCAAACCTGTAACGCTTGAGTATATCTTTACATCGGGTTGTCCAGTGTAATACCTGGTTGAAATGCTCCCCTAAGATATCCCAAAGATTCGACCACTCGAGACGGATACGACTCATGTTGTAGTATGATATCTCCACAAGCTTTTGCAGACTGAACAAACGAGGATGTTGTGACATTCCAGACGACTGAATTTCTTCCCAAGAAACATCACAAAGAGCCCTCACGAAATCCACGATAGCAGTCTAGACAGGAGTAAGTCGAATTACGAGGAAATCGAACCAGATCACGAAGGTGACTCACCCCAGACAGATAATGACTGAGCGAGAAAACCATATCTGCTGCCACGGTGATGTGAGTTGACCTGCTCTCATTGGCAAGCTCTTCTGCTGGAAGCTTTTTGGATCGACTGAGGGATACTCAGCTGACAGCGGCGTATATGAGTGAATTACCTACCCTTTCTTTCCACCGTCCGGAACCTCCACACCTCCACTAATGAGTTGCATATGCTCTAACTGCGATACACACGACAGCACTTCCCGCCATGATCCTTTTAAATTGTTGCCTTCATTGACTGCGATATCCAGCAGCGTTTTGATAGCATCCATGTTCTTGGTTTTCATTTCCCCTAGGTTATTGAGGAATGTGAACTTCGCGAGGGTAGTGACAAACGCATTGCGTTCGAGTTCCAAATCGAAAAAGCATACTATGCGAATAGCATTCTTGAATCCGTCCAAGCAGAGATCGACGATCTCAAGATCGTCCGTATTTTGAAGCGGGCCGGACAAGCCAGCCAAGAAGGGTATCCATGCCACCTCAAACATTGGCCGGACATGAACGAAGTGTGAGGCGCTGAAGTATTGGTCTCCAGTGCGAGATCCTCTTCGTTGAGAGCGCATGAGCGTCCTGAAGAGTGCCTACAAACAGTGAATGAGTGTTCAATCGGCAATCATCAACTGGCAACTTACTTCGGTTTTGTTCGCCATGCCATTTGACTGCATCACATATGCCTCCTTTTGCAAGTCCCTCCCCACGTTCGCCAAAACATTGGCGATACCAGGACCTGCCGAAGGCAAGTTCATGACTGCATCAACTTCATCTTTCATCCTGATCTCATTGCCTTGGATGTCATCAAAAATTGCATTCAAAAATTCCTCTGGGAGACTCTCTCCATCGTTGATACCACGGTTATTCTTGATGAAGTCTGCTCTAGTCATGCGAATCTTGATTTGAGGACTGTGAGCATCAGTATTCAGCATAATAATAGAATACGCGAGGATGTAAGCGGCGTCTGTGTGACAGGCAGGTAAATGTCATGAACCAATTATGCAGGTATTCACAAACCTGCATTCTTAAAGGGCGTTTGAGTATTCCCGGCGATGTAGCGCTCAGCAAACTTGAGCATGAAGCGATCAATCTTCTGAGCTTCCCCAGGCAGACGGAATGCTTGCAAGAACAGACGAACAGCATCCACGAAGGCTAAGTCCCTGAAATCCAAGAAGTCGACAAAAGCATGCATGATGGCGACGTTTTGTTCGTCTCTGCAGCGCAATGAGAATTGTCAGGGAGGATAGTATCCAAACTGCTTACCCTTCGCCGAGGTACTCGCCAATCATACTTTTGCTAAGACCGTCGGTGGTCAACAAAAACCCTGCGATATCGCGAGGCGACGAGCTTGGAATGAATCCCGTCTCAATCAAGAATTCAACTCCCTGAAAGGAAATCAGTATCGCCCGATCGAAAGGAGAATACAAAACTGACACGCTTGGGCTTGAAGTTAAACTTTTTAATTCCCTCGAGCAGTGTCGTCTTTTTCTGCTTTGCACTCTCAAACCTGGAGGGATCATCTTCAATGTCCGGAGTTGATTGCCTGAGAGTTTCCGTGCTTCCAGTAGAAGTAGTCAATCTATCTAAAGAAGAATCGGGCGGCGTAGTCTCAGTTGTGGTCTCTTCTCCAGCTTGACTTTTCGAAGTAGAATCAGCAATTACGGATTCCGCAGGTGTTTTCCCAGCAGCTGTTCCCCAAGTCACAAGGGATCTGAGAACAGCAACCAAGCACTCGAGACCCTGCCTTCTAAGTTGTCCCTCAGATAGACCCATAGTGGACGTGTCCATGGTACCGGATACAGCTAGTGAGCCAGACACATGTGTCGTCGACGCTGAGCTTTTGTTCTGTGGCGAGAGTGCCGGACTTGCAGGATCGTTTGCCTTTTGTTGCGATGCAGTATATGGTAGTGTAGCAACCTTGGACATGATGTTCATGAGACTGATGATCATGTCAGCTGCAGTATGAACCAAGAACCGTGACTCTTACTGCTCGTATATGTTATCTGTAGCTTCACTGTCGCAGTCATAGTTGAGATATATCTCCACCAAACCCTGCGGGTCCTGGCAAAGTCTGGAGAACATTCCAATGATTATAGACTTCTGCTTGAGAGTCGAAGTCTTCATTTCCAGGATGGGAATGAATATCTCGTGCAGCAGGACCTCGATCTCTTTCTGTATGCGGGGAGGTATTAGTCGCGCACGGTTCATGCGTAATGATCATAGTACCTTGAGCTTCGTACGCATTCCGGATAACACTCGCCAGAAGATCTCCACACTAGCTTCGAACACTTGAGGCACAGAGCTAACTGCATTGCGGCTCAAGGTCAGGCAAAGAAATTGATTGACCGCCTGAATAAACGTAGTCGCCTCATGCGTAGAAGCAGAGTAGATAATGACCTTAGGATCAACGAATAATGCCATATGTGAATTAAGGATGGTGAGCACGAGATGCAGGGACAAGAGTTTAGATCTCATGGCATGAGATTTAAGATCACGCTCGCTGTGCTGTGTAAGTACCATCATGCTTGATGATGCAAACAAAAAAACATACCTTTCAGTGTTCAAGGGCTTCATCGTCAATTTACACAAAGCTCGGAAAACCAGGAACGCATCCTTGATAAACATATCCTGCGTAGTCAACTCCCTGGGAGCGTATCCATTTTCTGCGCGCCCAGCCATAGCAGCGCTAGAGACATCTTTTCAATAAACGCATTATGACTGTCATGGAACACGTGCTTACGGCGCAGAACCAATCGTTTCACCTGGGGGAATGTCGGGATCGTGGACAGATGGTGAGGAAGTTGGAGGATCAGGGTGCGAGGACAATTCAGCGACAGATTCAGATGACAACGCTTCTGCCGTCGGTTCCCCTTCGTCCGGTGCAACAGCAATAGGGTTTGGTTTGTCGGTGCTCAGCAATCCCGGTACTGAAACTGATGCTAATGAATCGGAGGAGACATATGAACGCTGGATTGTACTGTCGGGACTCCTACACCGCGTGAATATGTGATGAACCATTTGGGTGAGCCCTCCTTGAGCGACCATTTGATTGACGGCATCTGTGCTGAGAAGAAATACGTTATAGACCGTGCGGACTGCTTTTAACAGTGATGAATGGTGTACGTAGATAGTGGGTGAAAGTACTAGGGATAGGAGCGCCTTGACGACTTGTAGAGAGACCGTCTCGGGGGTGGTCTCACTATGGCATGTTGTGACGGTATAAACGACAAGGTCGACCAGGGAAGGCTGTGGAAGACTCGACTGGGAAGCACTGGATATCGAGTGTCGTCCTTGCAGGGTCGGTGATGGAGGCGGAGAAGAAAGTGCCTGCGCAGATGATGGCTCAACAAAGAACGAGTAAGATATGAGCTTGGAGATACAGTCCAAACTCGCTATCATGAGTTTCTCGCTGCGTGTCTCGCATGCCAGCCGTAGAGGCTCGAAAATCTCACGTGGACGATCACCACCTTGTCCAGCACGAATCATCTCCAAGGCCTTCTGTGCACTCTCGCGAAGAGGTGTGGATCGTTTGGCCTCTCTGGAGGCCAAGATTGTCTCCAAGGCAGAAGAAATGAGAACTACGGACACGGTATAACCTTTGGATATCGTAATGGAACGCTTGTGGGACGCCGGGGATGATGGACTGTAGGCACTAGACGGCGTCTGAGGACGATGCTCTTCGTATGCGCCCGGCGTCGCAGGTTGAGGTGGATGAACGTCGGAACCTCTAATCGACTGCAACCAGGAACTCTTTGCTGGTGGAGTTGGTGGTGCTTGTTTCAAAGTAGGAGGAGCCTCTATGACCGTGCTTGCGTCCTGCCAAACTGCTGGTTGAGCAGCACCGGCCACGTGAGAGCCGTTTGCGACGGGGTCGACATGCTCTCCTGCTATTCCTGAAAGTGGGGGAGAATACAGAGGCATTGCTTCATCTACAGCAGCTACATTTTCAGCTGCGGCGACTGCAGAAGTCCTAGGTGCACCCTCGATGTTATGGATAACATCATCATCCACGACGATGGGTTTCTCCCTGCGAGCACCGACAAGGTCCGCACCGACCGTCTGGTCGGCTTGTAGTCCTTGGGATTCAGTGACGGCGTTGTCCTCCATGTCCAACGCAGGAACTCTGCCAGCCAGAAAGAATAAGTTACTGGATGTAGCGATTCTTGAAACACCTGCGGGCCGCGTCGCGTCTCAAGAGTATAATTTATCGGACTTTGCCGTGGGACTCTTCACCTTGACTTCACCGTGACCGTTATTTTTTTCATATCTCTCATCCACCAGATTGTGCATCATGTCTGCCGCAGTGCCTGCAGAAGCGTCTGCAGCAGTGTTGCAACCTTCCGAGCCTGTATCTGATTCCGCCATCTCCGTCCAAGGTCCTGACTTCGAGAAGAAACCATCTCTTCAAGAACTTCTTAAAAGTTACGAACGGATCGGATTTCAGGCGAGTAGTCTTGGAAGGGCAATTGATATTGTTAACCGAATGGTGCGTGTTCTTGACTGAAAAGCCTATGTGATGCGCTGAAGATGCTTTCGCGTAGCGGAAATGGCGTTTATCTGACGAGCCTATCTCTGCTGATGAATCTGAAGATCCCCTTTCTTCAGAAATCAGAGCACAAACACGATGTGATATTTTCCTGGGGTACACCTCTAATCTCATCTCGTCTGGTTTGCGTGAGATCATACTGTACCTTGTGAAACACAAACACGTCGCTGCGGTCGTCACAACTGCAGGTGGGATCGAGGAGGATTTCATCAAATGCCTCGGCAAGACTTACCTTGCCGACTTTCACATGGATGGCGCCGATCTTAGGAGACGAGGAATGAATAGGATAGGAAATCTTGTTGTTCCCAACGATAATTATTGCAAGTTCGAAGACTGGTTGCTACCGATACTGGATACGATGTTGGCTGAACAGCAGGCAACGGGGGAGGTGTGGTCCCCAAGCTCATTCATCCGACGGCTGGGAAAGGAAATTAATAATGAAGAATCGGTTTATTACTGGGCTTATAAAGTGAATGCATGCATAATCTATTTCTACCCACACCAGCTGAGCCCCCAATTCAGAACGACATACCCGTATTCTGTCCTGCCCTCACTGATGGCTCGCTAGGGGATATGATATATTTCCACTCTTTCAGGAATCCTGGGCTGATAGTGGACATTGTTCGCGACATCCGTGCTTTGAATGAACTCTCCAGAAAATCAAAGAAGGCTGGGATGATTATCCTTGGTGGAGGAGTTTGCAAACATCAAATCGCCAACGCGATGCTAATAGTAAGTTATACTGAGGAGCATTATTCAGAGTCTTACTCGTCCAGCGAAATGGTGCCGATTATTCTGTGTATATCGTCAGTATTTAAACACAAGTATTGAACCCTAACTAATTACGTTCCTCTCGCTCGCAGAACACAGGTCAAGAATTTGATGGCTCAGACTCCGGTGCCCGACCAGATGAAGCGGTCTCTTGGGGTAAAATTCGTGCTGGTGCAGAATCTGTCAAGGTACCTTTGTCTGATGTTTTGTATCGTAACTACATCTCATATGGAACCTCAGGTGTTCGCTGATGCGACGCTAGTCTTTCCACTTCTTGTGGCTGCGACATTCGCGCAAGACTAGTTTTTATCATGCACTGTAAGATTCATACCCAGCATTCGGGCTCTGGCCTTGCAAGTTACAACTGTAAGTGTTTCAACTGCGAAACAAGTCATGTGATATAAATAGGGTTCTGTGATAGGAGACTGAACTAGACATAGTCTATGAAACAAGAAAAGTCACAGCTGTACGCTAGGCTGCATGGTCCCAAATGCGAAGGGGTCATTTTCCACCGGCATCTACATGCGTTTGATTAGTGGAAGGACATTGCATTCGGAGACAAAACTACCTACCTCTTTGCATCTCAGTGGACCATATTACAAGATCGTCTCTCAAAAGCTGAAGGATCATCACTGAATCACGCATAACTTGCATCGATGACGAATCGTCCAAGCATGCGACGGCCTCGTCGAATGCATGCTTTCCGAGATGGCATGCTCTTTCTGGACTCTTCCTGACGTCATGATAGTAAACGGCAAAATTTAAAGCCAAACCCAATCTTGTAGGATGTGTCGGCTCCAGCATGGCAAGTGCGTGCTTGTACGCAAATTTGTATGCACCAAGTGATAGATCAGAATACCGGCTGCGTTCCTGTTGCTGCGCGAATTCAGCGAGATATCGATAGTAATCACCCTTCCTGAAGATAACGATGGGATGGTGATCAGCATATCTCAGAGAAGGTGCTCACAGCTTATAATAGAACACGGTCTCTTCCCCAGGTTTGGCTGTAGCCAAAAGACTGTCATTCAACAGTTTCACGATGTCTTTGCATGCATCTGTAAGCTCCTTCTCAATGCGAGCTCGCTGACGACGAATCAGGGAGACGTGGTGCCTTGACTGTGCAGAAGGTCTAGCAGACTCGAGCTTCTCCAAGGAATCGACCACTCTCCAACTACTACGAAGTGAGTTCGTAATATTTTTGTAGGCGACAGAGAGGAGATTCCTCTCCTCAATGGTCAATGCTCCGTACGTCTGCGTCAAACATTTGATCTGCGCCACGAGATCTAGTGGAGATAATAGCCTAGATGAGAACCTCGTGCAATGGTGCTGCATGGACTGACCTTCATAACGCTCGGCCTCTTCTGCAACCTTGGCGAGTAGCAGGTACTCATCCCTGGAAATTACGCGTGCCTTGCAGAATGGTTGGATGTGCCGCCACACTCTAGGATGAGAACACTCACAGGCATCTGTACGAATCGTGCAGAATGGGTGGGAGCAGACAGCAAACCTTGCTGCGCCTGCCGCTGCCTTTTCTATGCCTGTTGTGGGGTTGTGGGCATTGAAGGCACTGGTTTGCGCCCAAAGATCTCCGAATACACGGTGGTCACAGGTCACGACATGGTATGGACACCCCGTGAAAACTCTCTCAAGGGCGTCATATGCATAGTCTTACAGCATCATACCCTGGGCACAGGGCAAGTCTAGATCGTGACAGTGAAAATGACTGGGTTCAGGGTTCACCGTGCAGTCTAAAAAGGCGCCTCGTGTCCACACCTGTTATTTGTGTGTGTCAACGTGGCATCAAGACCTCTTCGACTTCGAGGTATGTGAAGAAACAACTCCGGGACTAGGTTCATGAATCAGCGCTCAGCCCTTTAGGTGCTCAAACTCCCTGATAAGACCTACTATAAGTGTTCATATAAACTGCCTCGGGCTTCGCTCTAGAGATACACCTACTGCACGTACAGTGTAGGACCGGCATTTGAGCCAAACAGCTACCACACTGTGAATAGATTCCTGTCTCCGGACAGTCGATACAAATTCCGTACACGAAGGAGACTACTGTAGCTAGCTAGGTATATAAGTTAGATACCTCGTGTACTACATGCGGCTAACACGAGTACGCTCGCTTGAATATTCCAACACACACAACTCATCTTTTGTTCATTAATCCATCGAATAGTATAGAAATGACTGTAATATACTCCTCTTGAGTACTGTGAAGCAGAAAGGAAAAAAAAATAGAG
>PVYE01005787.1:0-10644 GCA_002995055.1 Rhizopogon rudus
ACGATATCCTCGGGTACGGCATACGATGTCCGTATTCCAACAGAAACTAAATCAGAAATTGGTATCAGCGTCGCGCTAGGGAGAGCAGAGGTCCCACAGAAAGGGGCTTGAAGAGTAGGCCCCTATAGATGGTCAGAGGACGACACCGGAAGCTCAGATCAGGCAATGGGTGGGCTGCATGATTGAGTGAATCTAACGGGCAAGAGGTAAAGGGACTGGATCTCTATCCTCGTCGGTGGTATGCGAAATTTTTCACGTAAAGACGTCAAAAGATAAATTGATAGATGCTGCTTTGCTGAAACGCCGGAAGGCTGGTTGTATCTCCCAAGTTTGAAGTTCGTGGCAAAATTTGGTTTATCTGAACAGACTCTTATGTAACAATAACTTTAATCTCACGTGTTCAACCTGACGGCCCACGGTCCCGGGCTACTCTCGGCACGCGCGTTTCCTTAACTCGAGTCCCCAAGCCCATCCTCTTTTATCTCAAGTGTTCAACCTGACGGTTCGCAATGAAGAAGAACGTCACGAGTGCTTCCTTATTGACGTCGAGGAGACCATCCGTGTTGTCTTCGAGAGGACACAGAATCACAGATGGTGATTTTCCAATTAGTATTGCGGATGCGGGCCCGCCGATAATAACCCTCCGTACGGTGGCCCAGATTCCTATCTGATACTGTCTATCTTTATCTCGTAGGCCTTTTCTACTCAGCGTCTGTCTGTTTCTCTGTCATCCGTCCAGCACTATGCTTAAGTACTGGGTTTTTCGGTACACTCTCATCAGACGGAGGTAGTCTCCAATAAGCAGAGTCCTTTTATGAAATATCGTCCGCTGTCGCTGTTGCGGCTGTGATTGCTGGATGATGCGGGCTATGGCACTCTGCATTCAGATCGCGATTGCCAGGGAGGGGTGCGGACCTCGGAGATACGAGCCCAATGCGCTCCGAGGAGCGAGCCTGAATCACTCGATGGGTGGGGATGTTCAGCGGCAAACAGAAATGGTGCGTAGTTAAATGCTAGCAAGGCTGTAGAGTAATATAATATAGATTCAAGAACAGGTGATGCATATAGTATGCACGAGAACCGAAGAATATACGGCCATGGCTCCTACATTACAGCTCCCTTATGAATGTTTGCGAGTTGCCACCGACTATAGTCTCCCCTCTTCACTATGCATAGCCACATGGTCCAAACTAAACCTTTCCCACCACCTGCAAGCACCCTCAACCTCAACTTTGCAATCTCACACTGGCGCGATATTAATGGACACCGTGTGATGGAAACGGAAGTCTACTATCCCACTCCTGACAAAATATTGATAGTAAGAAACGTACCTCCGCAGTCGTCTACTTCTGTCATAGTGGATTTGTGAAAGTGCGGGATCACGATGAATGATCAGCGCTCAGTGATGCCTTTAGCGTAGCTCCGTGATATAGAGCTTCGGAGCAACTATTTTCTTCCTATTTGATCTTGGAGCATGCAACCGAGGCAATGAAGGAGGCTCAGTCATGCCTGTCGGATTCAGGCTTATAGTGCGTCAGTGTTTACCAGTCAATTTTTCCGCCCTCATGGTCGCGTTGTTTGACCAGGCTGATATTGACACAGGGGACACACTCCAGCACGCCAACGCAAGTATTGATCTGGTTCGATGTCATAACTTAAACAACTGACTACTTGGTATAGTATGTCTTCTGTGTGTATCAACCGTTGTATGCGACAGTGTTTTATACTGAACTTCCGTCTTAGTTGTCGCAGTAGGTGTTTGGGTAAGCATTGAGGCTAGTTGTCAAATTAACCATAAAGCTGATTATATCTGCATTAGATTTACGACTTTATGCTCACCTTCGATGAAGAGGTAGGTTCTTGTCCAGCTAATGACGTTAACCATAGCTGACAAGCGACATCAAAAGGTGGAGTTCATACTCCACGCTCGATGGCGAATGCCAAAATTGTTTTACCTTATCTGCCGGTATATGCCATTCGCAATATTCGCTATTGATGTATTTCGTATGTCCAGAAATCGCCACTACTTGAAGTGAATGGAATCTCACTCGTTTTCAGGAATTCCACAGTCTGGGCTTTCCGTCGAGGTATAACACTTTCTTTGGATATTACGCGTCAAGCTCAACACCAAAATATCAGACCTGCACAACTTTCTTTACCATCAACACATGTGAGTTGACACTCCCTGTAAAAGGAGTACTTCATTAACTGACGTCCCTCCTAGATGCCGCAGGAATCGTTCTGTCTTGTGCAGAGTGTTAGTATTATTTGGTATTCCATCATTCGTGTGACCGACAATTCGCAACATACTACAGTACTCTTTATGCAGAGGGTTTGGGTAGTGATGGGTCACAAGTATTGGAGATTGATAGTGTCGTTTTGTAACTTTGTGGTAAGACATTCATTTAAAAGTGGATTTTTTTTTAAATATTCGAACGTGTAGCTCATCCTGATCCCGGTTGTGGTGACATTAACGTTGTATAACTCTTCCTCCATAGGTGTGTCTCATCCTGCTAGTTGACATGACGGCTCAATGAGGTTCGATGTAGTTCTGCAGTCACCTATTCCCGGGATTACGAGCTGCTACATCAGTGAGGAGGGTCGTGTTGTGATCATAGCTTATATTTTGCTCGTCAGCATAAAAACAGGTACGTGTCATGATACTTTTATGTTGTCGTATTCATATATTTACACAGAGATCCTCGGTCTCATGTTATACCACGCCTGGAAGCTCTACGGAGAACTTAGACACGAAATCCCTCTTGTCCAAATCCTGATTAGACATAACGTCTTCTATATTGCCTGCGGGTTGTGTGAGTGAACACTTAATCCGTGACAAATTGGCATTTATACTTGTTGCGGACCAGTCTTTTCCACCCTGCTCGTGGTCATCCTATTTGCTGTTCCTGTATGTGTTCATAACATTATGCATTCAACATGACCTCAGAATCGTAACAGGCAGTGTACTACGACGTGGCAGCAGAGTAAGTACGAGGCGTTTTCTTGGAGTAATCGTATCGACTGAATTGTGTCATAGTTTACAGACCGTGCTACATGTAATATTAGCGACACGCATGCATCGCGAGCTGTGGAACGCAGCTACTGAGCGTGAAGCCAATCCCGATGTTTTCGCGAGCACTCTGTCGAATTTGTCGAACTCGGAGGCCCATGACTGACCAATTGTAAAATAACCTACTTTCTTTCTTCTATCGATCTAAAACAGACTCTCCCGTAGTTTTGGATAGACGTTTACTTCTCGTATGCTCGGGCGTTACCTCTAGAGAATAAGTACATGCTATAATAGTCTGCTAATGTCTTTTGAGCTCGGACCCCAGAACAAGTAATAACTCCGGGGTCTGTATTCATTGTTACATGCCATTGTTGACGTTCAACGTTTAACGTCGTCTGATCAATCTATAGAAAAAACGAGATTGTCGTACATTCGGATAGTCGTTTATCGTACAAGTATTCGGGCGTTACCTCTATATAGATATCTCCCATGTAGACAATGCATGCAATAATATTGAGATTGGACACCAGAACAAGTAATAAATTCCGGGGTCTCTAACACCCTGCGTGTGGTCTTGTTCATCGTTCAGAACAGCGAGCAAATGTCAACGCGCTAGTAGGACATCAATCTCAGCGAATCAATCAAACCCACAAACATGTCATTTGGGACGGGGTAGGCTTTAATCTTACGCGTTCAACTTTGCGGCTGAAGTTCTCTAGTACCAATGTCTTTGGCACCAACACCGGCGCGTCCATCTTTGGGCAATCCAGCGCGTCAAAGCCCACAACTTCGCCCTTCGGCAATACCCAGCCCTCTTCCGGGACGGGTGCAACGACTTCCTTCAGTGGCTTTGGGATGCAGCCCCAAACGCAGACGCAGCAGCCTGCTCAAGGAAGTGCATTGTTTGGAGGAGGCTCTTTCGGACAGACACAGCAGCAGCAACCGTCCACATCAACTTCGTTATTTGGGCAGCCTGCACAACAACAACAGCAGCAGCAACAGCCCGCAGCATCGCTGTTTGGACAGCCTGCTCAACAGCAGCCACAGAGCACACCGGGTACATCTTTGTTTGGAAATCCGTCAATGACCGCTGGGCAGCAGGCTGGCAGTTTATTTGGCAGCACGCAGCCGCAACAGTCTACCAATGCGTTTGGAGCTACGCAACCGCAACAGCAGACAATGTTCGGAAGTACGCAGCCACAGCAGCCGAGCAGTGGAATGTTTGGGAGTACGACTCAGCAGGCAGCCCCCGCTGGCGGGCTGGGGGTAAACACAGCTGCTACATCAATGTTCGGACAGCAAAGACAGACGTCGTGAGTTCCAATTATAATTGTGCTTATTCGAATGGGTACTGATATATTGCAGGATGATGAGGTCAGCTATATGTATTATGCATGTTGATTGTGACTTTAACGGCGTTGGAACAGCACCACACCCATATCTGGGCCTGCACCCTTTTCAAAATCCACCAAGTTTAATGATCTTCCGGAGGATATTAGAAGGACATTTGAGGCCATCGAGTACGCTACTCATAAGTGCTAACATGCTCCAGAACTTACTTCGCGTAGCTCACACATCCAGGGGCGTATACAAATAAGCAACGAGCTCAAACAGCGGAAAATGGGGGAAGAAGCTATCAAGGGTCAAGGATTGATTCGTGACCTCCACAAGGTGCGCCTTATTCCTTGTATGCATCGTGTCCAACCTATCAATTCCCCCATGTCAGGAGCTCCTTGGTGTATCCTCTGTTATCCAATCAGACTCTCTCTTCTCCAAGGACCTGAAAGCGAAGACTGAACAAGCTGTTCAAGATACGATTGTTGCAACGAACATCATAGAAGGCTTCAAGAACCCCCATCAGAGCGCAGCATACTTAAAAAACCATGCTTCGTTCCCTCTGGAGTGCGTAAATGTTTGCTCATTGCGAAACGTCGTTTAATGTTGACGCGCTGTTGTTGACTAGATTCTTTACGCGTGTCACACAAGAGATGCAAGAGCGTCTGCAGTGGTACAAAAACACGATCGAGGTATCCGACGTCGCATTTTGGTATATATTTCAAAGCCATCTAATCCTCCCTACAGCAAATTGAGCGGAAACTATCCGCATCGGCATCCCAATCCCAAAATACGCCTCAATGTTAGTCTTTCACTACCCTTCCCTCTCATAACCCTAGTGCTCACTTTACATTTCTCCCAGCAATATCATCCACCCTGCAGACGCAGCATGCCATATTCGTATCACTTGCGGCTAGGACTGCTGCTGTCGACGCCGAGGTTCAGAAGGTGAAGGGGCTGTACACACAACTCTGGCGCGCGAAGACGGGGAGTATGCGCGATCCGTTTAATGACCTTGACCGCGGAAGTGGAGGGGAGTTTGGAATGGAGTCGTTGCAGGTCAAGTGAAGTAGCTCTGCAAATCTTGAGATACGATGATTTGGGTTGGAGCGGCGATCACAAGATATCCACTGTAGCAGAAAATCTAACTTGCATAAAAGCCTCTTATCTGATTGCTTCTGTGAACTCTATCTATGTAAATGCTGTATGAGCGCTCTAGTGCGCTCTAACTTATAAGGCACCGCCCTCATGACTGCTCGGATGCCTTCGAGATCTGGCTAGCTTCATACTCATTAGATACTCCGACAAATTCTGACCCTGTTGATGGCCTACCCACCCCAGCAGATCGACGTTGTCAGTGGCGAGCAATACCGCTACGCGCTGACCAACTTCGTGCGTGATTATCACCAGCGATCTCGATATTGATCTCAGGTACCACGATCTCGCCTCCAGCGAATCGCACACGAAAAAGTCGAGGACCAGCGTCGGCAGCTAGAAGAGCAGGAGAAACAGGTCGCGTTGCTGCGCGCGCGGATCGCTCTGCTAGAAGGGACCGCGAAGGAGGAGCGACAAGAGGGCAACGGGCGGGGGGGCAGTTCAGTCGATGACTTCTCCATCAAAGTATGTCTCAGGATCTCGTTGGGCCAATGTTGGAACTACCCTTTAGTCTGCTATATAGAATGCTGCGTCGCAATTGGAGCGCCTGATCAACCGTTGGGCGGCAGACATCGTGCGCGCACCGCCCGCTGCGATGTCCGACCTCTACGGAGCTGCCTTGGGCGACATCACAAACTCTTACGATCATGCGCCATACGACGCCTCACCCATGCAGGTACAGAACATCCTCCGTCATGCGATGGCAGAAGTCATTGGTAACGAGATCGTCAACGTTCTCATCGTGACCAACTCACCCGAGGCAAACGCCCAGCTCACGAGCATTCACGAGCACTTGTTCGCCCGTGCGCATTAATTCTTACGTTCACTCCCTTGACAGATCGTGCTAATGACCACGCAGGCAACCCTGTCGTAGCATGCGTCTGGCGCCGACAAACTTTCTCAGCAGCAGTGGAGAACTGCGACCCAGAAATGACTGCCAGCATTCTTGCCGAGACCCTCCCAGCGCTCACCAAAGTACTCGGAGGATCGATAAGCAGCACGGCCCCGATTCTCGCAAGCGCGTACACCTTCTCGCGCATGCTGCACGGCGCCCCATCGTCATCCAATGACGCGTTCTACCGCAGCTTCGTCCCCGAGCTCGGGAGCATCCTCTATCCGCGCCAGATCGAGCTCGTGCGCCGCTGTCTCAAGAGCGAGCGTGGTGAGCAGGACCGCGTGGGCGCAACCATCTTTCCTGGGCTCGTAAAAGTCTCCAAGGGCGCTACGCAACCTATGGAGGTGAACCAGGAGACGGCACATACGGTCGTGCGGCGCGCGCAGGTGATCTGCCAGTGTGCACTCGCATCGTCCGGCAACGTACCAATGCAAGGGGCAGCGTGAATATCCCTGATGTAATACCCAACTTTGAGCTAGATAGGATGGAAAGGGATGATACCACGTAAATGGGATATAAGTGATCTATATATTGCTAGCATCCAAATCTATACGACGAGCAGCGATGCGAGTGTTGCTTGTGATTGTATCACCTAGGAGGCGTCAGCATGGACACGTTACTAGTTAAGAAAGGACAATACCTCAAGAGCCTGCTGGATCTCCATCCGTCTCCGTGCAGCTTCCAGCCAATCATGGAGCAGCTCCCCTGCAGTTCCTTTTAATTGATTCAACTCTCTTGCAGCACTGTCAAGATCCTTCTCATTCATGTAATACTCTGCTCTCGACAATACACTGAGCGCATCTGAGCCGGGAACAAGCCCATGTCGCTGAAACCTGAACGAAGAAAGGAAATGCGATGCCAAGTGCGCGAGCACACCGGCATTCTGATCAGGAACTAAAGCAACGCTCGAGACACGTGGCCGCACAGAGGTGCTGAACCACGATGCAAGGTCTGCAAACGGCTCGACACCGATGTCAGGGATGTCGCTCTGTTCGAGGGAGTCCAATGCTGCAGCGATAATCGCGTCTTCTTTGGCGACTGCGATGTGTCGGAGCACACGGAGCTCTTCACGGAATGGCCGGCGCGTAGGCGCGTCAACAGCGTTCTGCATGGCACGGAGGGCAGTCCACATGCTGTGCACACGGATATTCTCGTCAAGGTAGGATGAGTTGTCGAGTGCGAGACGCTCAAGGCGCTTGAGGTTTGTCGCGAGTTCATCAAGCTTGGCAAGGCGACCCCCACGCTCTTGCTCGACGCGCACTTTCACCTCGCGGATCCACCGCCTCTGCATCTCGATACCCTGCGCGATCACTTCCTCCTTCAATCTGTAAAGGTGTGAGATGACGGTGTTGAGCTAGTGACGATCACATACCGCTCGTTGATAATCTCTGTCTGCGTACGTAGTTCCTGCTCCAGCTTCTCGCGGTAGATTTGAGAAAACCTGGCGCGCTCCTCGTCGTAGAATTTCCTAAATCCCTCTTGTTGCGAGTCCAGTTTATCCTGTGCCTCGAACTTGAGCTCAAGAAGCTTTGTTGTATACTCTCGTGCCTGTTCGTCGAGTTTCTGCTCTAGTTGAAGCTTCTCGTCCTCCTTGATCTTCTCGATACGTGCTGCGAGGCCAGTGAGGTCACCCTTGGCGACTTCAAGGACGTCCTTGGCTTTTTCAGAGGCAGCAGGGCTAGAGGCAAGGAAGGATGCGAGGTGGTCAATGGTGGATGCGAGCTGGCTGATCACGGGCTCAGAAACGGCAACTTCGGACACGGCCGGGGCAACGAGAGGAAGGAGCACAGGCGTGGGTTCTGCAGCGGCCTTTTGGGCGGGCTTTGGGGGTGCGGGACGCTCATAGCCGGGTGGGGGCTCAAAGCCAATAGGGAGAGGTGCGGCATAAACAATGACATTGTCAGCATTTTTGTCGGACACGATTATAAGGTCAGTATCGTCACGAGGCGAGCTGGTGTTTGGAGGAGATAACGCCGGGGTGGTTTTCGCCTCAGGAAGAGAGTCGATGGGCTTCCCAGCAAGTGCCGCCTCTGCTCTGCGGATCAGGTCGTCCACCTCGTCAGCGAACTCTGAACTGCGGTGTCGTGCAATAGCCATCGCTTTTGCGGTTGCTTCTGGGATCTTCGCTTCCTCCACTTTCTTCACAGCAGTTTTGAGCGATGCTGCGGTGGACTTGACGCGCTCCTTGGACTCCTTGAGTGCCGACTTGGCTGTCTTCTCAAGTGTTTCCTCGGTCGGCGCGTTACCCAGCTGCCGCTGGACGAAGTTGTAAACGTTCTTGTAGGCGTCCACGGTAGTTACCAGTATCTGCTCAATGGTGATTTCATCCCAATTGTGCGCTTCGCCATACTCGACAAACTGCTTCCCCAGGGGAACATTTTCGGTGAACAGCTCACGGTACTGCTGGTTCTCGAATGAAATGAATGCACTACCAATGTAGAACGTGCCCGTCGCCGCTGCTGTATAAAATAGAACCCTGCGAACGATACTTTTTGCGGGCTTCGGGCCAGATGCAGAACTAGAGGTAGAGACGGTGGTGGTGTTAGTGGAGGCTAGTCGCTGTTGTAGTTAACTCCGTCATGAGCCACGTCCAAGAGAGTAGTGTGAGTATACTGACCCTGCGAGAAGCCCGTACGAGGCCCCGCCCAGCTGTCGCTGGGACGTGTCTGGAGACGGCAATGGCGCGATACATGGCCCGCCGTTCTGGTGCTCGGTGAGCTCAAACCAAAGGCTTCTCAAGCGAATTGCAAAGACGGAATGGTACTCCCGGAAATTCCCGTGCTAGCTCTCCATGATGTTCCCGACCACTGAGCACATATCAGATTCACACATAAGAGATCATGAGTGATTTTGAGCCTCAGTCCTACCATTGTTCTAACTGTTGCACCTCCTACAACGGTATCGGCGCCCAAAAATGCTATAGCCAGGTCGTTGAAATCACATCGGTCATCGCATGATTCGTACATTCGACCGTAGGTTTACCGATATCACATAGATGTCACTACCAGAGGTTTATGGTTTATTGCTTAGCAGGTCTAATACTAGCGATAACATGCCGGTAGACGCAGGAATCATGGTGGTTAAACTCAGGCCAGGTGTGCATTCGATACGTCCTTCGACGGAATGGTAACCTACAGGTTCTCATACGAGCTAACTGCCATTGGCCAAATCAAGTCGTACGCAGATCTAGACTTCATCCCCAGTCCGAGTCAGCGAGCTAATCACCAAGTTTGAAGAGTCCTCGGATGTAAGCGGTGTAGTATCCTCAACACTTACCCACCTACAACGGCAACTAAGAGGTTCAGTATAAAAATACTGCCTATACAATGATTAGAAAGAAATGGTGGGCAGTCAACGAATAAACCATAGGGCTATAGTACAGGCTTAATACTTCCATCAACCTCCATCACATCGCGCCCATTGGCGCTAGTGTGGATTGCATTCAGGTTGCTTGCAGCTGGGAAAAGGTTTGGTTGAGGTTTGTGGTGGCTCGGGTGATTCACTCAACCAAAACTTGACCCGAAGTTAACCACGTACCATGTCTTTCAACTCACTGAAGGAAGCGCGCGTGCCCAGTCGCTCGCCCGGGACCGTGGACCGTCACGGTCAGGTTGAACACGTGAGATCAAAGCCTACCCCGTCCCAACTGACATGATTGTGACCAGGTTGATTGATTCGTCGAGACTGAAGTCCTAGGTGCGTTGATCAATTGACATTGGATGATGCTTGCTGCTTTGAACGGTGAACAAGACTTGTTAACAAGTAACTTTTGAGCTTTTGAAGTAACAAACACGTTAAGTAGAGACCCCAGAATTTATTGCTTCCCTGTTCTTGGGTCCGAGTCAAAAGACATGACCTTAGCCAACTTGCCAAGTCATACTACAGCATTTTATTCTAGAGGCAATGCCCGAACATAAAATAAATGACCATCCAAAAGTAGTATGGGAGAGTCTGATCTAGACCGATAAGTATATAGATCAGCCATGCGCCTCCAAGTCCGACAAATCCGATACAGGGCTTGCAAAAACAACTTCGGAGACAATCCTGAGGGGATTGGTCTCATGGTCAGTAGCTGCGTTCCATAGCTCGCGGTGCATGCGTGTCGCTAATATCACATATAGCACGATCAGTAAACTATGACACAATTCAGTCGATACGATTAGTCCACGAAAAAAGCCCCATACTTACTCTGATATTGCGTTATAGTACGCTGCCTGTTACCATTCTGAGTTCGACGTCGAACGCATAC
>PVYE01005791.1:0-12623 GCA_002995055.1 Rhizopogon rudus
GTAGTAAGTTGCTAATCTTAGGGGTTGTTAGTTGGGTCCCTTCATGTCCAATTAAATAGCATACTTAGTTATACTATTCACTGCCGCTTCCTCTGTTTTTCATGCTGTCGGGCCCTATGCATACATGCAGAATATCTTCGACGGTTGAAACTGTTAGTGATTGAGCTATATTCAAAACTTCGCACTTACATTCCTTGCAGGCACTCGACAAGCGATATTGTGCGATATTGCCAGTATTAATATGCAATGATAAGCACTTGGCCACCGACTCGACGTTCAATACCCTCTTGCCATGCTGTATTACAGTTGTCCAGCAGGGGCATCATATCGCCTTGTGTGAGGATGATTGTCGGACCATGTTGATCTCCCTGTTATATAATTATCGTGGTGGAAGTTCAAGTTGGCTGGTCACGAGCCATCGTAAAGCTCTTAGCAGCGTTCGCCTGGGGCGTCTCGATTAATCGTGATGTACTTACAGCAAGTGTACAGCGTTCTTATAATTGCATGTGATTTATGATCTCTGGTTACGACATAGCTCGGGCGGCTATCGCGACCACGAGTCCGTTGATATCCAGCGCTTCAAGCTGGAAGTCTGCGCACAATCGAATAACTCGAGGCCTAGGACAAAGTGCGTAGTTCTAGTAGTCCGTAATGGTGGTACAACAATGTAACAAAGTGAGCAGCTATATAACCATGAAGTTCAATGCACGAGAAGAGTTTTTATGCCCCTAAAATTAAGGGAACCAGAGGATGCATGAGCAACGATGCGAGTAGTAGTTCCAACCCTCCGCCAGGGTTGCTTGTCACCGGGCGAAAAAAGAAGTTGCGCAATAAATGGCTCTTGCAGCCTCCGAAGGAATGCAGCAGCAGCGGTATGAGAGACCCTATCGGATAATCTGCCGACCCAAGTTTCTTTATCTTTATCTTTTTCCTTCTCTTTATCTTTGTCTTTTTCCTTTTCCTTCTCCTTCTCCTGCTTCGGACATCCCTCCGTCGCAGGTGTCTCCGGGGAATCAAGGCTCTCAGCAGCCGGGGAATCAGAAGCCAGTGCGATTGAGTTTTCCCGAGGAATAAGGCTAACCTCCCACATTCGCACAATGCGATACCTGACTGTGTCCTTGGCAGATACCAGAACTAGCTCCTGCGTGGTGGTAACTTCGAGCTCCGAAAGGCCCTCAGCTTTGACGAGGTAGCTGAAAAGTCCAGGCTTGTTGGGGTTTTGGGAAACGGTGCTCACGTCGTGGACGAAAAGTGGCATGCTCATCTTCCCATTCGCGATAAAATGACCAGGGGGTGGGTCTTTGAAGAGGTCCTTTATTGCCTTGAAAGCGGTAGAAGACAAGCCTGTAGTAAAGCCCATCGAAGTTTTGAGTAACCTGAATTCGAATTTCGATGAAGTGGAGTCCTGGCGAGCGTCCTCGTGTGGAGTCATAAAACACCTGGGATGCGAAGCAAAGTAACTGTGAAGGGCGGATGGCTCTCCTACCCAGTCGAAGAGCGAGAGGTCCTCAGTAAGCGCCATGATCTCCTTCTGAAGTCGCACGAAGGCATGATGTTTCTCGCCGTACATGACCGGCATGTGGATACCGAAAATACCTGACAAGGATATTAGAAGACAAACCTACAGCTCGCTATTCAAACACTTACCCATCAAGCAATAGGCCATATCTTCGATCTTCTTAGTTGTCCTGTTACCCACCCAACTCAACCGCTTCTTCACGTTGTCAACGCCAGGTCGGAATTCCTTCAAAATGTCGATCTCGATGTGAGTGATTTCGTGGAGAATAGTGAGAAGTTCATCCTTGTGATTCCCATCAGAATCAATGAGCGGTTCCCAATCCTGCTTGTAAAATCGAATGAATCGAGGTGCGAGGAGTTCCTGCAACGTCCAGCCTCTCTTGAACCACTGGCTATTCTTCAACTGCGAAATGTCGGAAACGTCTGCGAGGTAAACGATGGTGATTGCCGATTCCCTGTACCAAGAAAACATAGAGATGATGGATTCCTGAAGCTCGGCGTTGTTCGACTTATCGATACAACACGTATCGCTCCACGCCCATCGATACTCCGATTCCTTCGAGATAGTGCAGAATTGCTGCAACTTGCGGATTTCTAGCGGCGTGTCCATCTCGTGGACACTGCCCTCGATCTGCCAGTACTGGGGTTCGTCCTTTGCACTTGCCCACTTGTGAGAAAGCATTGCGTATTTGAAGAATTCGTTAATGGTGTGCTGCAGCTCCTCCACGGGCGTAGAAATAAGATTCTCGGTGAGCCGTTTGCACTCCTCCGACTCTTTGAAAATCTCGTCGAGGTCATTGCTAGTATACAGAATCCCTGTGTGGGCATCTATCAAGCGAAGAGGAATGTTCGCTAATTTGTCGTCGATCATGTTCTGAAGAGTTTCCTGTAGGCGCTTGAGTTTATCCTCGGGGTTTTCTGGAATTTCGACAGGGCTGGCGACTCTGTCGGGAATATCTGTGATACTGGAAGACTCTTGTGTGGCTGCGCCTGGAGATGTGAATACGGGTTCCTCTGCCTCCTCTTGTGGGGATTCCGCCACTATGGGCAAAGAATCTTGACGAGGCAACTCATCCTGCGAGTTGTTTCCATCTTCCCCTTGCGCGTCATCCTGGTCAACCGTTGAGACATCCTCGGTACCGTCTGCAGAGGATTCCTGAGACATTCATTAGCAGAGAGAGCACAGGAGCAGCCAGGGATCACACCTGTGCAGTGCTATCTTCGCTGGTTCGCGATGATGATCGACGAATGAAGTGAAAACGGCTAGGGCAACATCTCAATATCATGTCACCATCTACTCTTCATGAAACCGACCTTGATTTTTTGCCTCTAGATGCAACCGTCACTTGAGATAGGATTGCAAGAACATTAACACTCACAGCTTTTCGATACCCATAGCGGATAGCAAACCAAATCCGCTAAGGACGACAAGGGTTATGTATACCTAAAATGACGTGACAAGATGCATTATTTATATAGCCTACCAACGTCGAGAAAACGCCAACTCCCGACGGTGGTTGGTAACTGACATATATCAGGTTGCGGGGTAACATACATCCCGTAAATCAACACGACCCACAACCTCCCACAACACTGCCGAAGTTCCTATGAGATGGTTGGTCTCTGACGAGCATCACGAGTGATCCCCAATCAACGATGGCGGATCATAATCGTGCGTTTACTCACAGACCCCACATGCAAATGGCAACTGCGAACCCAGAATAGCCTTATCAAAAGCGCTCGACCGTCCGACTCGTCCAATGAACGAATAAAGTTCTGGTAGAAAAGGCAACTTAATCTGGTCATAAGGTGCGCTGCCATTGAAAACACGTAAGTAAAAGCAAACTAGTCCCGCGCTTGGGGCAGTGCTTGATGTGGGCCACTGATGGGTTACAGATAGGGGACGACAATCACCTCTCACAGCCTTCAGAAGTAACGTCAGCGAGAGCTAGAATAAGTGTGAAAATTTATTGAATTGACCAAAATGACGTTGCTACTTAGTTAACCGTCAATATTGTATGTTGAGTGGAGATACCGCATCACATCGGGAAACACAATCCAACAATAATTCGAAGAACTGGGCAACCTAGTAACACCATTCTCGTTAGAAGTAAAGGTTGGCTATACGTTAGAACACGCACCTGAACTTCTTGGGCAACTAGGCAATTCTTTCCGGTAGAGCCCCATGAATCATCACATTGTCGATAATTCCAAACGTCAACGACCGTTTCCCCGGCTGTGTGTTTACCATGCAACTCCACATCCACTCTAAAACGTTGAGCTTTGAAGAGCTCAGGATGGGACACGTATGCAATAGTTAAGGCGTCATGGAGAGGAGGACCTTGATCGAAACCAAATGTTGACTTGTAGCATCCTGCAAAGAAACTGATGACGGACGAAAGTGTGCTTCGGAGATTAGTAGATGGATCCGGCAGCACGCCATCCAGATGAGGTAGGTGAGGTGATCTCAGATGGGAATGTATAGCTGAGGTGACAATAGCTGTATGCGTAACATTGATGGGTATCATGACAGCCTTGACCGGTGCGTCTAAAACAATTTGGGTCGCCTCGGCTGCATGGAAAATGAGGATGAGGATTAAGATGTTTTCCAATCGGATACGCACGGTCACACATAATATTAAACTCTATGTGATCATAAGCTCTAGGGATCAACCGTATAGTCGCATAACATACCTGCGACGGCAGATCTATTTCCAAGGCCAACTCCCCCACCCATAAAGACAAACTGTTCCACTGCTTCCATGAGCTCTGGATAAACGCTAACAAAGAGGGCTATGTTCGTCATTGGTCCGGATGAGACAACTGACACTTGGTGCCCAGTGCCAGCGCGCCATGTATCCTTGATCGCTGTCGCCATCCCCTCGATGGCATGGATAAACGACCCATCATCTTTCCGAGCGAATCGTGCCTCAACCTCAGGACTATCAGCTGAGTGGAGCCCTACAACGCCTCCTAAGCCGTCTTCTCCATGGATTTCAGGGTCATGCTTCGTCGGTCGGAGTAACGGCTTGGATGCCCCAGGATAAACTAGTACATCGGAAGGTGCAGCAAAGGCATGCAGACACCTTGCGGCGTTCTTAGCAGTGTAATCAGCAGACGCATTACCGTGAACCTAGAACCATTCGGCATGATAAAAACCTGTCTAAGAGAAAGCCGCTGACATACACTAGACACTCCCAGAACCTTGATATTCTCTAGTTGACAGGCCATCATGAGTGCGGTAGCATCATCATGCCCCTAGGTAAGACTTTCCTCTCAGCATATCTATGTCAAGTGAGAATCAAAGGGTCGATCGCGTACCGGATCTACGTCTAACCAGACATATTTCACAGTCATTTTCGTCTATCGGGCTAGCTGAGACTGACTAGATTGATTGGAAGAGGCGACGATGACGATCAGCGACGTGGTCCACACAGATAGAACGCAAACTCAAGTGGACAGACTCGGATGCCTCAGTGACCAATTACACGCATTTTTCCTGATTTGGGGTTTCTCATTCGAATGTTGCAACGAACGTCGATGTTATCCTATCGCGACCTCGGAGATCTGGTTTATTGTGCAGATTAGTACCGAAATAAGTGCCAACGGCGTCGCAAGAAGGCCCGGGTAAGTAAGGTGGAATGGAACCAGCGGCTAGCAAAAAGAGCCTTCGATCACCGAGTCGATCGATCCTAAGATTCCTAACAGTTACAAACAACGTTCAGCGACTGTTGACTTTCGATGAGGAGAACGCACTGCGCTCAGTTCATCAATGTCAAGTCAAAGTCAAGCAAATACTAAGGAGGAGGAAGATATAGCGCCCCTTCAGCGGCCACCGTCTCCTCCTCTTCATACAACATTCACCGCGCGCGGTCTGCATGTGGGTGCACGTATCCCAGAAGATCCTGGACGCTAAAACATCATGTCCGCTGATCCAGGCACAAAACTTTCCTGCGCATAAGCCGCGTGATCTACGTATACCCTCGCCCCAGGCTATAACCCATGTAGCGTGGAGTTGCGATGGGAAGCGGCTGGGCGGCGTTGGTATCGACAAAATCACGCGCATCTGGACTCCGGAAACAAGTGTATGAATATGTTTCATCTCCACGATTCAATCTCATGCTCCAATCGCAGATGGAAGCAAGAGCTGCAACCCACTTTTCTGGCGGTCACGCGGATGACGTTGACTATATATCATGGAATCCCACTCATCCGGAGTTATTTTGTACATCAAGTCAAAAAGACAGAAGGATTGTATTCTGGGACGCACGACGTGAGTTTTTCGGATCGTGTACATCTTGTGCAACACTTACAGGACTGAAGAAAGTCGGCACACGCAGCAAATAGTCCTGAAAGTCTCACCGGTTCAAACGAATTATTCTCCGGACGGCAGAGCTTTGATATTCACTTCAGCTGGGCACCAACTCTTTTTCTTGACATACGGGAAAGATAATGATGGAGCCAAAGAGCAGTGGCATCAGTCAGATAAGGATGGGGTTTGTCCGCATTCTCTCGACCATGTAACGAATTACCGACATCTTTCAGAGCATTGTCGCGTCTACCGCCATGTTTAATCATGTCGGTGATGGTATAATCCTGACCTTCCATTCTGAACATAGCGTTCGGGTCATGGACTATCCTTCTCTGACCCTTAGAGAAAGCCCAGCCGCTCACGTTGGAGGCTGCGTCGCAGTGGCACTCGATCCTCGCGGAAGGTGCACGATGACTATTATTTCCAATATCACCATGTGTTAACGTCTTCTCTAGGTATCTCGCATCTGGAGGCTATGACTCCATTGTCAACATGTTCGATCTGAGTGAATGGATATGTGCTCGGACGATATCCACTTGCGAGTGAGTGGAGTAAAGCGCCACCAATACATCCACTGACTTGATCCCCTCAGAAATTCTATCAATGCCTTGAGCTTTTCGTACGATGGAGAGTACCTCGCTATCGCAAACACCGGTCCCTACATTGACATAGTAAGCGCTGGTACTTAACAATGTATCTACTTCTAACATGGAACAGTGTGCAACAGAGACCGGTGCCCCATTGCATCGTGTTCCTGCATTGGCGCCGTCACCTACAGTGACGTGGCATCCGTCGAAATACGTCTTTGCTTATTGTGGACAAACACCGCGTCTTGAGGGCTTCCCACCTCCTGTAGCTGTTATTAGCCTGTTTGGAGGCGGAATATGATAGGTAAGCTTTGAGAGTACTCCACCGATGTAGCCGCATACCTAGATGGTTCTACCCGATACATGTACTATACGAACTCGTCGGCTCGTGGCGCCGGTGGGCATGATAGGCTGTATTGATGAACTTGACAAGGGCTCCTACATGCTGTAGATGCACTGCTCATTATTTGCTTCTGAGCGCCTGATGGTGATGCTGTGATGCTTACAACAATGTATCAGATGTTCTATTGAATTTCTTTGCGATTGCGTAGCTTGCGCAGCTATCACGCACGGCGGATCACCACAAATATGACCTGAGTATGTAATTTGTATTGTTTTCTAGGGTCACGATGCATCATGCCATCATGATTATGATCATTCATCAGAGTAATAGTAATACACCGTTTTTCAGTACATGCAAAAGATGAATCATAGCAGTGTTTTGGCTGGGCGGTATGTAGAGATTAAACTTAGTTCAATGCGGAGCCGTATCGAGCTCAAGGATGTTGACACAGGATGATGCTCTTCCGTCGTTCATCGAAGGTCTGCTGCCAGTGACTGCGGGTACAAGGATACTGGGTCTGTGTTTCGAGAAATTCGTCAAGTTCTCCCAGGCTCGTGAGATTTGGATTAGTCTATCCGAAGGACCCGGAGTAGGATAGGAAAGCTCCGAAGCTCACTACTACTTCAAGACCGCTTGCTGCAAGGCATGCTGTATCACAACCGAGTTCTCGACGGCTGTTGGTTATGTATCCGCAGGACCCACTCAATCATTCTTTTTTCAACCTCGACTCAGCCGGCTTAGCTGGCTTCTTTGGCGGCGATGAAACAATCTCAGCGATGGCGACGCTGCATCTGTACCGCGGCCGAAGGTGGCTGGGTTGGTATAACTCTCCAGGGAGCTATACAGTCGCCAAAAGATACGGCCAGTTAGCCAACTCCAGATTCTGGGATGGGCTATTCCCAGGTCCCAATCCCGAACCAGCTGAAGCCTTTGGCCTGGATGGGAAGGCTGGACCGCGGTACGTCGCGTCGCTGTCCGGCACAGACATGGCCACAGGGCACCTTGCATACCTCTTAATACAGAGAAGCAAGGGACTGGTCGCTGAAAAGGTAGAGGGCAGATTTGGTTCGGAGACATTACTCGCAGGAGTGACTGTTGTACGTGTGGGAGACGTCACGTACGAGGACCAGGTGGGGAAGATGAGCACCAACCACGCACTGCTTGCCACCATACCCATAACCATGAGCTTCGCGACATGCTTCGTATGCGGAGTCGTCGGGGACTGGTTTGCGTTCAGCCTCATCCTTCTCGGGATCCTCTCAAGTGGCATCAGTTGCTTCGTGGTCGGCACTGCCAAGATGCATCTCAAGTCACAAAAGAACGTGACAGAGGGGGTGCCTCCAGGGGATGGATTGCTTCTGACCCCGCGTGACGTCGTCGTCCTGAAAGGGGCAGAAAAAGACGTGAATGCGATCACCAAGGGGCAGTTCTTCCTCGATATGCACGGAGGACCCGAGTATCGGGCCGTTGGGCTGTGCTCCCTGCTTTTGGTGGCACAGTTCATGATACAGCTCCTCTTGATCCCTCAGGCCACACTCTTCGGTCAATTAATGTTTCTTTCCTCGCTTGCAGTATCATGGATTTACAACTCGTTCCTTTCCTCTCTGGAGAATGAGAAGGTACAAGGCGACATATTATGCAAGGCGCTAAGGGTTGACGGCGAATCAATAAAGAAGTATAACCTCCTCAATCGGAGGAGCCAGGCTGTTTTCGCCTGCTCAATTCTTAGCGAGGGAGTAGAGGCAAACGAGGACTTCGATGCCGAACGCATGCTATCATTGTTCATCCCGAATCGGACGAGAGCTTGGAGTCGCTGGAGAGCTATGGTTGCAAGAGAGTTGGAATCTACTGGTACGAACAAAAGCTTCGAGGCAACAGAGGAGGATAGGGAGGGTTTAAGCGAGGCCGAATGCAAATTGCTGGACACCTTCCTAGAGGATGCACGGCGTGCATATAAAGCCTACCAGAAGCGAAGTACTAAACTAGGTTTCTTGCACAACGAGACCTGGAGCGCAAAGGATTCAGTAGTATAAGTAGACACTTGCATGTGTAATTGTAAGAACATCGCGTAGACAGTTCATGATCGTATTTGGCCCCTATGAGACTCCTCTCGGATAATTGTAGGAGCGAACCAAGGATCTGGGAATTCACTAAGGAATGTCTACGATGGTGATCGATCAAGCAAAGCATCCACTTCACCGTAACCATGTGTTGTGGGCGTCAACCAATGAATTCCGAACTCGTAGCCGCTCATGTGAGGGAAATGTGAGGCGTTGTGGATATCGCGTATTAGAGAACTCAGGGTGGTGCGGTGGACTCGGAAACGTGTTCGATGTACGAGAGGCTACCCGATACTGCCTCACCATATAATCATGGAGGTTCAGCGAAGGAGCAAAAATTCACGCCCACCATGTCCCAACACCCGATATCAGTCAGTAAGGGAAAATTCACCTTAGATGTTTCTGGGGTCGCAGGATTCTTTGGTGGGGACGAAGCCATTCAAGCCATACAGACCATCCACCTGTACAAAGGAAGGAGGTGGACTGGGTGGTACAATGCTCCTGGCAGCTTCGCCGTTGCCAAGTGCCTAGGCCCCATCGCAAACTCTCGATTCTGGAACGCGCTTTTCCCCGGACCCAACCAAGAGCCAGAAACAGTATTCGGGCTAGACAACCAGCCGGGTCCCAAATACACTGCTTTCCAGTCCGGGACCATCATCGATAAGACGACACACGTTGCATATCTTGTGACACAGAGGAGCAAGGAGGGGCGCTCCGTAATAACAATTAAAGGTCGAACAACGCAGCCGATGACCTTGACTGTCGTCCAAGTTCCGGTTACGCCTTATGCGGAGTCCTCAGCTCAAGTAGGGCCGAAGAAACCTCCGACACTCACAGTTAAGGTCCGAGATCATCATATATGGCTAGCTGGCATACCCATGTCAGCTAGCTTAATCGCTTGCGCATTGTGTGCGTATAGCCGCGATTGGTACTGCCTCGCGATGATTCTTCTGGGGATCATTTCCAATGGCTTGACATGTCTTATTGTTGGCTCAGCATCTGTCGTCCTGAAGGGAGTCCAGCCGGCAGCTGGTACCCCTCCTGGGGACGGGATGCTAGTGGACGACAACTCAAACCACATCGTCATCCTAAGGGGGGCCGAGCGAGATGTAAACTGGGTCACAAAAGGGAAGTATCGCCTGGAATACCTCCCTAGCGTGTGGATGAAAAAGCCCTCTGGTACCTCTAGTACGGGTGCAAACTCGGATCCAGAGAAGCATGTACAGGAGAGGAGGAATGGACTTCGCGGTCTTCTGGATGGCATGCAATCATTGCTGCATGCGCTCCTCTTCCCTCAGCCCGAGGAATACACGGGGATTGGAGTTTGTGGTCTACTCCTTGGCATACAATCATTGCTGCAAGTGCTCCTCATCCCCCAGGGAACGTTGTTCGACCAGATCATGTTTCTCTCATCGTTCATAATCTCCTGGGCCTACAACCTGTACCTGTCGTCCCTTGACAAGGAAAAGATTCAACAGGATCTACTGGTCGAGACACTGAAGGTGACACAAACTTCGAAATTTAAGCTAGGCACGAGGACGACAGCTGCGGTATTCACCACGCTTGTCCTACGATCACATCCCCCAATTAAATCCCAATCGCATTCTCAAACTGAATCCAACCCGTCTTCCACAAACAAGTTCCTGAAATATTTTCTGCCGAATGAAACTGCGATGTGGGACGAGTGGAGAAAGCACGTAGGAAGTCGTATTGAAGCCACTAACTGGACTCGAAATACGAATAGGCAGGACGTGAACAAGGACCTAGAGTCGCTGAAGGAATATGATACCACAAGGCTCAGCAAGGACAAGGCGCTGTTTGAAATACTGCTGAATGACGCAGTGGAGGCCTTTGAGGGGTATTACATGTTCCTGAACCAACCTGAACAGAACCGACCAGGCGACCAGGGTGTTGGCGAAGGGAAACGAGTTAAAAGCTGGTCCAGCTTTGAGAGTAGCAAGCCGCTGTTTGACAAACGTCAACGCGCCACCGGTTCGGGACCCCGGGTACACCAGTCAAAGTGGCGAGGCTAAGGGCTGATTGACAGAATGTTTGAATGATTCTCGCGCGATGTTGATTACTTGATTCGTCAGGGACTACGAGCGCGGCATCAGCACTGGTCAGTTGTAGTAGTACATGCATAGCCTCATAGTGCCGTATTTCTCGTTACTTATCTGATGTTGTTGATCAATTGATGGACGAAATTCTCACAAAATCCAATTATTAGCGCCCTAGCTAGGGCCCTGGCAGTGGGGCTTGGGGCAGTACTTTAAGTTACTTGTGTTCGTTTACTGCTGAACAAACTCATAAGCAACTATGCCACCCTCGGCGTTCAGTGTACTGGTAGGATCGCAATTGAAACTCGATACATCGGGTGTTAGTGGATTCTTCGGTGGCGATGAAGCAATTTCGGCAATGGCAACTGTTCATCTCTATCGTGGACGGCGCTGGCTAGGCTGGTATAACTCACCAGGAAGTTATACTGTCGCCAAAAAGTTCGGTCAGCTCGCAAACTCGAGACTTTGGGATGGTCTTTTCCCTGGTCCAAATCTCACACCAGCCGAAGCATTCGGGCTAGATGGGAAGCCTGGCCCTCGGTATTGGGGCGTCTTCTCTGGTACGGACATGACCGCAGGTCACCTTGCGTACCTCGTGGTCCAGAAGGCGAACGATATGGAGGAAAAAGTAGAAGTTACAGGAAGAGAGACTACACCGCTGTCCGTGACTATCGTCGACGTCGGAGGCGTGACGGTACAGCACTCGGACCCAGCACCGAAGATGAGCACCAATCATGCTATCTTGGCCACTATCCCCATCACCTTCAGCCTCGCAGCATGTGCGCTTTCGGCCGCTTCAGGGGATTGGCTAGCATTCGCTCTCATCCTGATAGGAATCATTTCAAGTGGCGTATCTTGCTTTGTCATAGGTTCCGCTCGACTTGCATTTGCTTCCGTCAAGGACCCCGCTCCGGGCACGCCGCCTGCAGATGGGGTGCTTCTACTGCGAAATGACGTGGTCATCGTCAGAGGCGCAGAGAAAGATATCAATCCAATAACGAAGGGCAAATTCGTCTTAGAAATGCATGGCGGCCCTGAGTTCAGACGAATGGGATTTTGCTCGCTCCTCCTCCTCGCGCAGTTCCTCCTCCAGCTCCTTCTCATCCCCCAAGCAACGACATTCGGGCAGCTCATGTTTCTCGTATCACTTGCGGTGTCATGGGCGTACAACTCATTTCTATCGTCGCTGGAGCAGGAGAAAATACAACTCGAGCTTCTGTGGAAAGCGCTTGACAATCCACGAATGACCAAATTTGGGCTCAAAAGCAGAGCTGCCCAAGCAGTTTTCATTTGCCTAGTTCTCAGAGATGGCGTCCAAAATCAATCCGTCGACTTCAAGCCGAAGGAGGTTTTAAAATGTTTCGTCTCGAACGACACAAGGGTATGGGATACGTGGAGAGACAAAGTGGTGGAGGAAATACAAAGTAACAAGAAGATAAAATCCTTCGAACTGGACTCCAGCGAACTGCAAGGGTTCGGAAAAGACGAGAAAGTACTCCTCCATGCTTTGCTTCAGGATGCACGTAATGCATACATAGGTTACCTAGAACACGCGGAAAAGCACCAAGTCAGAGGCAATATGTCTAACCCCTTGTTAACGGAGAAACAAGTATACCCAGTAAACTATAATACCCAAAGTGTTTAATACTATGTTGTTCCCAGAACCTATCGTGAGATTAAGAGTCAGTTCGGAAACTCGCACATTGGTAAATATTTGCCAACATTTGCCAACATGAGATCGGCATG
>PVYE01005801.1:789-25718 GCA_002995055.1 Rhizopogon rudus
CGCGGCTCATACGTGCACCGTACTCTAGACTCCGCTATCCGCTTGGCCTTGTTATCCTCGTCCTCTTTTCGCTTCTTGCAACTTCTGTTGTGTTCGAGCAACATGATGTGTTAGTAAGAGGTGCGTTGTTTTCGTTTTATCAGTTGCGGTCGCGAAATCTTAATTCCCGCCCTGTCTTATCCCTCCACTCTTCCTTGCGTTCAACCTGCTAATCTTCCCTTGACAGTAACGAACAAATACATTCAGATACCATCTCCGCTCTCATTATTACACCGGTCCCGACCCTCTCACTTAGTCCCGACCAGAGGGAATGGGACATGGGAAAGAGTCCTGCGAAACCCCTACGCCCTTCCCCCAATTCTGTTCTGTCTCGCGATTTTATGCGGTGAGATGGTATTGAACGTGTGAGTCCTCCTTCCTTCCTTTTGCAAAAACGCAAGTGGACACTAACCACCCTCCCCCCAGCTCGCACTACACGCCGTTTGACCTATTCCTAGCAACGCTCCAAGTCATCATCACTACGCACGTCGCATACGCAGCGTGTGTCGTCCTAGGTGGCGTATTGCTGCAGACCGCGCCTGCTTCGTCTTTTGGGATGAGCACCCATAACAATCACAACCACAGCAAGGGGGTGGGCATGAGCGTGAGCATGAACAAGGGCGCAAGAGGCGCGGGCCCGAGTACAGGATTAGAAGCCAACATGGAAGCCTTTTGGCGCGTCGTGCGCGAGATCGAGAGACACGAGCACGTCGTGAGTCTCCCCGCGCCGCATGTGTGGCAGGTGTGTCCGCCGGGACAGGCGTCGTTCGGCCAAGCTCAGACTCAGAGTCAGAGTCAAAGACCGGGATTTTCATCTTCGCTGTCCCCCTCCTCCGCCGCGAACGATACCTGGACGAAGGGGGTGGACGGATCTGCGTCGTCGCAGTTGATCATTACGCTCTCGCCGCATGTTCCCTCTGAGGTGCTTGATGAGGAGGTGCTGAAGCTTACGAAGTGGGCGTGTGAGCGGGTAAGGAGGGCTTTTGCGGCTGATGGACAGAGGGGACATGGACATGGGGTAGAGGTCGAGGTGTGTGTGGGGGTTCTTAGGGGGTAGGCATAGGGTTGTGAGAGGAAGCTTCCAATTCGCAATTATTATTTTGTCATATGGAATAGCAGACTCATCTGGATGAGACGAGGTCGCTTTGATAGTGCGTAAAACGGATTGCACCGAGGAGCAGTAATGGGTATACATATGTATCAACCGTGTCTCTACAACTTGAAAAAGCACGCCTCAACCTAGAGGGCGTCATCACGTACTCTTATAAACTAGCTCGTATCCTCACAGCCAGGTTCTTCCCCTCATCTTCGTCGAGCTCATCCCTCGATTCAAATTCCCGCTGGTGCATTTCCTCCCTCGTCAAAGGTATCATTCCATCCTTCTTCTCCTCCTTCTCCTTCACTGTCCCCAACACACCTGCTGCAGCTCTTGCGCTCGAACCAAATGTCGGTGCGGGAATAATATGATAGTGAACCTAGTAGGCAGCACAGCGTAGAGTTCCTCCACCCATCAACAACGACCTTTCATACCAACCCCAAGGGGCAAAGAAAAAGCACATACGTGTGGGACCGCTTGCGCATACTCCTGATTGCACACCACGTTCAGCGCGGTGTTTCCCAACGCTTTGTACATATCCACAAAGTTCTGATCAACGACGCGTCCCAACATAAAAAAAGGCAGAATTTGGGGCCTCACCTTTCGTTAGTCCATGCGCGACCTTCGTTACAGCCAGCCCCACCGCACTGGCGTACTCAGGCGGCAGCTCTGACACGCGTGCATAGTGGGCTTTGGGTATGACGAGGGTATGCCCTTCTCTCAAAGGCAAGATATCTGCCAAGGCGGCGAGTCAGTCGTTGTGTTGTCTGAGTCTCGGTGCCGAATAGCGAATCAGCAGTCATAAAGGTAAAAGTTAAATACCTAGGATCGCTATGACCTTATCGTCCTCGTACACGCGCGTCGAGGGCAGCTCGCCCGCGATGATGCGGCAGAATGAGCAGTCATGGTCTGTGTCTTCCTTCCATTCTGTGGGCGTCTTGCGGTTTGTATGTGCGCTGATGATGAACGATGTCATGAGATTGGAGGGAAAGAAACCTGAGCTCTGGGCCTGATGTTTAGCGCTACCCCATGTATGAGCAGCTGACAGAGCTGTCAAGCTGTCTCAGCGTATTGAAGCGCCTGACATGACCTGTGAAAATGTGATATCCCTCCCTTACAATAAGAAAATAGACGGTAGTGCTCTTGCGCATCTTATGAAAAAAGTTTGCCGCAACTAGTTCCTACTATATATTGGTATATATACATCTATCACGCAAATGCAGCCTCTGAGCCCTTCTCAGTGAACCCATAGCCCTCTCCCTTAACAAAAGCGCGTGTGCACTGTGCCATTGTGACCGATCTACCACCGATAAGGTCAGTCCGAGTCGATAAAACAAAGAATATGAGATACTAACGCGCGTGAGATAGGGTCGGTTTGGTAGAAGTTGGAGATGGGCTTGAGGAAGGGCTTGCCAGAGACCTTCGCGGATGCAGTGTTGGCCTCCACGGTCCGCAAACCAGCCAAAGCGACTTCCGGGGACGTCCGCTCCGAAACGTCGTAACGAACCAGGGTGGGCGAGATATCCCACATGCGATCACGCAAAGTCAGGACGTCATCGTAGGGCAGTGGTGAACCGAAGACTTCAGAAAGTGCGCTAGGGTATGATATGAGCATAATGAATTATAGATCGAAAGTAACTGCGTACCGGATAATCTTCCAATCCTCGCGGGAAGCGCCAGGTGGGGGAACAGCAGCGCGACCTAGTTGGGACCGACCCTCAGTGTTTACCCAAGTCGTGGACTTTTCAGTGTATGCTGCAGCAGGCAAGCAAACGTCAGCTAGAGACGCGCCAAGGTCACCGTGGTGGCCCTGGTAAACGACGAAAGCATTCGTAGGGATAGACTTGGGGTCAACTTCATCGGCGTTGAGCAAGTAAATAAATTTGGGCTGGGTGCTGGCGGCCTTTTTGGAAGGAACAAACCCGATCTCGTATGCTGCAGGTCTAGAAGCAACCTGTAGGACAGTTAGTCCGGCTGCACCACAAAGATTAGAAATCAGTGTTTTACCCTATGCAGAACGGAGAAACCATTCCATTGAGGGGTGATGAGCGAATCCTTGTGCTTCTCGACAAACTTGGCCAACGCGTTGTAGGCAGCAGCACCGTCAGGTTGCTCCGCAAGAGCGCTGCCGACGATGATCAAGGGCCGCTTGGCTGCTTTGAACTTTGCCGCGAACGATCCCTTTCCAGCAATAAAGTCAGCAAGGGCCTTAGAGTCTGATCCGAGGTAGTCGTAACCATATGTCGTATCAGCACGCTCGCCGATGAGGCCGACCTCAAGACTTGTGTGCATCCAGCTCTTGCGAATGCGAGAGTTGAGGACAGGAGCCTCGTGACGCGGGTTAGTGCCAACAAGCAGAATGGCATCGGCTTCCTCGACGCCAGGGATGGTAGAGTTGAAGAGATAATTGGAGCGAACATCAACACCATGCGGAGGTGGGACAGAGCCATTGATCTGGTCGAGTGCCAGATTGTCTGAGCCCAGACGATTGACCAGGTCTTTGAGGGCGACGAGTGACTCAGTGTCAGCGAGGTGTCCAGCAACGGCTTGAATCTCGTCGCCAGTGGCCCCTGAGGAAGCAAGACCGTCTACGATTGCTTGCAGAGCCTCCTCCCATGAAGCTGCGACGAAACGGTCACCCTGCTTGATAAGAGGCGTCGTCAAACGCTGGAACTTCAAGCCGTCGTAAGCATAACGCGTCTTGTCGCTAATCCACTCCTCATTGACTTCGTCGTTGGTTCGAGGCTGGATGCGCATCACCTGTACGCCACGGGAATCGACGCGAATATTCGAACCAACAGCATCCATAACGTCGATGGACTCGGTATTTTTTAGCTCCCATGGTCTGGCGTGGAAGGCGTATGGTTTGCTTGTCAACGCACCGACGGGACAGAGGTCAACAATGTTGCCGGAAAGTTCAGAGTCCATGGTCTTCTCAACATACATGCCGATTTGCATGTCATTACCGCGACCTGTCGTACCAAGCTCCTCCACACCGGCAACCTCGTTAGCGAACCGAACACACCGCGTGCATTGGATGCAGCGGTTCATCGAAGTCTTGACAAGAGGTCCAAGGTCCTTGTTCTCCACTGCACGCTTGCCGGTAATCTCGTGGAAACGTGTACGATCAGAACCGTATCGCATGGACTGATCCTGAAGGTCACATTCACCACCCTGGTCGCAAATAGGGCAGTCGAGTGGATGGTTGGCCAAAAGGAACTCCATGACACCCTCACTGCGCATCCTGTGAGCAGAAGCAACAATACATAGACCACTACTATCTCACCGAGCTTCATGGACCAGCGGGGTGTTTGTGAAAACCTTGGAACCGGGCATGGCGGGCATAGCACTGCAAGTCGATAATAAACGCGTGAGCTGATAAAATGAGATGATTGACATACCATGATGCTACTGGCTTTGGGGAACGCTCAACCTCGACCAGACACATACTAGAGCAAGCGTTAACATGCTGCCGCTCTGTTCCCGTTACACCTTCCACTCACCGACAATTACCAGCAATTGCGAGCCTTGGGGGTATTTTCAGCATCTACACGCAGTCAATATAAACCCGACGAACCTGTCATGGTAACAAAACCTGCGATGGCGTTAGTTGGCAACCACACAGTAGCACGGATAGAAAAAGACGTACCGAGGAATTGCAGCACCGGCAGCCTCACAAGCCTGAATCAATGCGGACCCTGTGGATGATAAGCACTCGGAAGTACGAACAGAAGTATAAGTCAAGTACCTTGTGGAACAGTTACCTCCTTCCCGTCAACGGTGAGAGTGATGTCAGCTTGACGTGCGGATGTGGACGCTATTGACCTGCGGCCTGAAAACCGTCCATCAATACTCAATACGAAACGGAGGAACATCGTAGTCGCACCTCCATGTGAAGCACCAGAGCAAATGACCTTCCCGAGTCGCCCCGTCGAGGTGGGCCGCGAGACCAAGCGTAACATATTACTTATTATCTTGAGAGACCAAAAATGTGCAGAGAAAACCGAACGAGCGCGCTGGTCGCACAAACGAGCACTGTCGGTCAAAAAAGGCGGGTAATATCGGTGCTCGCCGTGATACACAGTGACCAACGAAATCGCGAGCATTGCACAATTTGAGCGGAGTTTAAAATTTATTACAGTGCCGAACAACAGCCGATGACAATTTGGCTTTTGCGTCCCAACCTGCATGATGCTGTATTGCGCGCTCTAGTTGAGAGTATGTTGTATGTCATTGCAGTCATCGCGGTCAGTAATGTACAACTAATAGTAGGTGACGAGACTATGTGGCCGTTGTCCAGAACAGCTAAATAAATGATTACTAGATTACCTCGATCCGACGATCAAACCCCTCCGAATCAGGGAACGTATATAACGAGAAGGACATTTACGATCAGCTTCTCCAACTCCCCATTCGATACGAAGTACACCCTTTCCTTCGCTATCGGACCGGGGGACCTGTCTGAAAGGATGAAGATCTCCGCTTCAGATAGGGGAATGGCACCGCTCTCTTCAATCCTCATCCTCAGCTGATCAGACTTAATCATCTCCAACTGATCCTCGTCCAAGTCTCCAAAGTAGTTGAGTGAACTGTTGATTGAACTACGGCTAGATTTCGTTGATCGAGCTGGCGATCCGAAAACGGTCGGGAAGCCCATCAGGCTTGTCGGTGAATCCGGCACGTCATTTCCGCATTCTACGGTCCGATCGATAGGCCACACGTATCCCCCCGCTGCCCAATGAAGCTCTGGTGCAAGCTTGAACACCTTCAAGGCATGGTACAAAAGAGAGTCATTGCCCTTGAGCTGGTCACCGTATGTCAATGAAGTCATTGCGCGCAGTAAGCTCATACTCACATGAGGGACCAGCGACTCGGCGAGAGCCTCAGACGGGTTGACGTCATATGCCTGGGTCAAATAGAACGCAACTTTTCGTCCACGAGATAGGCTTAGAACGGGGGAAAGAATATCAAGGAAGTTTTCGCTCGGCACGATCAGCGGATCGACGGCTGGGCCGTATGTTTTCAGATGGACCGCGTATGTAATACTCAGCCTACACCCCTGTTGGATGGTCTCGGCTTCATACTCGCATTCCCCCAGGAACGCAGTCCACTGGGCCTCCTCAGGTTTGCCACCGCCTTCGAAGAACTTCTCTTCTACCCTTTCTGCATCACGGACGATCAAAGTTCCCCCGCGATAGTGCACTGGTAGAGTGACAACTATAGTCGCAACTCTACCGTCGTTTCTTAACGTACGGGGCTGTGGCGCCATACGCGCGCCACAGACCATCACTTCCAGCCTATCTCTGAGGGCTGTGAGGTAATGCCCAACGGGTAGTGAAGGAAAGAGGGCATTGCGCACGGCATCGAGGATGGGATGGTTAGCGATTTCGAGGGTAGCAGTCAAGGGAAGGTTTGCGGGGTAAAAGAGGGCCTCACGATCAGGATATACATCATATCCAGGTGTGGGATGGGGTTTGCATGCTGCGATTAGGACATCAAGGGCTGGAGGCGTGTCGTAATCGATGTTGATGGGGAAATCAAGCGAGTGGGTAATGCCACTCTACAACAAACTCAGATCACGCACCCACTGATCAATGCTACGATTAGCTCACCTTTGAACGGAAGAATAGCACCAAGGACGCAGGGTCCATTAGAATGCGACCAGTGACAGTGAACGGACGTGCTTTGGCTGCAAGCAAACGTGCCACGCTGGAACGCAGCGCACTCTCCGAGCCATATTCGGACTTCTTGCGACGAGCACCTGGTCGTTTCGGTACTCCGTTGGAAATTTTCATTTTTAGTGGTCGCTCGATCTCGAAATCAGATACACTTGGTTTTCGCGGGGGGCGACTGCCATCTGAACGGTCTGAGAGGCGACTTGCAGCAGATGGGGTCGGAGAGCCTAGTACTCGTGGATGCATTTGCAGTAGTAGAAATATTGCTAGTGGTAGTCGTAGAAGAGTGAAGGAGTGGGGTTTCGAGGGGTGAATGGACCTCTATTTACCAGCCGGTATCAGTCAGTGGCTGAAACGAGCCACATCTGGCATGCGAGATCCTGTGGACAAGGATACCATTGAGCCAGTCACGCGCCGACAACGTGTTTTGATCCAGACAAAGAAGAGATTGGAAAGTACAGCAAGATATCTGCGATTCAGATTTCGGTCATCGGTTGAATTTCCCCAGTTAGGTTTCGTGTTCGACCGAACGTTCGCAACCGATCTCATCTTGGAAACAAATGTCTTGATAATTGTATAAAGTTCAAACAATTGCAGGTCATTGATTGAAACCGCCGGGAAAACTGACAACAATGCGAAATCAGCATGGCAATCTCTAGAGCGAACGACGTGGTGGCGCTACGTACAAGAGACGACGGCTTTTGGCTCTGCAAGCGCTTCATTAATGAAAACATGAAGTTCGGTTAGCTGCAATAAAATTCAGCGCTAGAGTGAACACCAAGAGATGTGCAAAAGAAAAATTCTAACGTGCACGCCTAACCTACCAACGTCTGCCTTGAGTTACACACAGCAAACTTGAAGTAGCTTTGCAACTTTGCAAGTTTCAGCACAGTTGTAGTTTCGAACGAATCAGAATTCCAAGCAATTTGGCCGCCTTCACAATATTGCACATGACTCGGAGGTATGCGGGCGCCTTGCCACTTCCCACCAGCATCGACTGGCTTGCCCGCCAGACTCCAGTCATGCATTTCGGTATTCGAGCAAAAAAATAATGCCATGTTGCCTACATAACTCGACAACAATATTGTCTCCCTACAATATTTTGACCGACAAGCTCGGTCATCGCCCGCCGCGTCGGAGATTGAACAGAAGTTCTGAACACGCGCATCAGGACTACGCTTAGACGTCAACTTTTGTGGAATTCACCTGTGGACACTGCACATTCCACCTTCCAAAGCGTCTGCCACTAGGTTCAAGGAAGAGAGTTTAGAGAACCCTTGGCTTCCTCCTACCACATCCTGGCGCATCGCCATCAGATCAGATGATGGACCGACTTGAGGTACCGTGCTGATGCTGTGACAATGAAGGCAGCCATCGTGACTTAGACTATCCCATGTCCACAGCAGTTGTAAAGGTCCAGCCTTAGAAGACGAGTATTTGATCCACGATCGAGGGGTCCACCCCGCTGCCCATGGAGAAACTGCACCTGAAACTGCCAAGGAAAACTCCCGCATCGACAAACTCGTTCGCAATTTAGCACATACCCAAATGTGCTCGTACGATCCAAGTTGCCAACCAACCGTCTCCAGAATGTTGGTCCATCGTTGTCCTCGATGTAGACTTCGATGCGGGTCCCCGTGATTGATCATACGATGTGCGCGATCGTCGACAGACACCGAAAATTGATGGTCTTCAGACTCGTTTGGCAGTAGCAGAAGGAGGGAATCGCCGAGATCACCATGGGCGATTCAAACGGTGATCTCAATATAAAGATACCATGGGTCCACGCAATCTTCCGGGTCCAGCATGTGACACTTTGTACCTTCAAACATATCCTGCGGACCACGCATCCTGCACACTCAGGGTCACCTTATCTCTGCGTCACACCTCTCTTCTTAGGCTTATTTAGGAGCAGAAATTGGTTCTTTGCGCATCTATTTTTGTATTTTCCGTCTCCGGTTCGGGTCTTTCGAAAAACGGCGGTGCTAGAGAGTGCTAGAGAAGTTGCGGTGCATTCGCACTGCCGTACATATGCCATGAGGCGTTCCACAAATGGTTCAGGACCTTGTATGGACATCGCAGCCCGCGGAGTTCCAGCCCGCAAGCCTTCTAGATACAGTGACTGCGCCCGTCAAGGCCGGTGATTGGTCGTGCTTATCATCTTGAAGAGGCCTCACTCTAGATCATACATCAGATGCGAATGAACACGGAACATCGAGTATGATCCTTCAACCTGCGTCCGAGGAATCGTGGCATGCTTCGAAACTGATATTACGAACATCATGATGCACCATTGACTTTGGTTTTGTTTATTTCTAAAGCCTTTGCCAAATAATAAACGTCACCGACATCGGAACTTACGAATGACATAACTGATGCCGGAAACGAGGCCCGACAAAGATACTGAAAACCTTTTACGACGGCACAAGGGATATCACAAGACAATGAACTAACCAATAATGATCTACTGGCAGATTCCGGCAACTATATCAGACATTCCCGCTACGCCAGTGGGTTTTGTGAGGTTTTGTGTTATCATGTCAGTTCTTCTGATTCAGCCGATTCAGAGAACTTGAGGCCTGGCATGCCCTGGCTCAACACCATATCTGAGACGTACTAACCAAAAATGCTCTACTGGCGGGTTCTACCATATCAGAAATTCCTGGCATGTCAGTAAGTAGCAGGTCTTGTGCCGTCGTCAGTTTTCGTTTTCCCCTGATTCAGCAGAGACCTGTGCATCTGGCCAGTCTTTCGCACTGGTTTCCGTTCTCGTGTTTTACCATGCCTCCTATCACTGATAACGCAGGGTCGCCCACCTGCTTCGAAGTTCTCTGATATCCTGTTATCGCATGATGATTACGCTCTTGCACGAATATAAGTACTGCGCCGCATTCTACGGTCTTCGAAAGGGGTGACCGCACCCTAATTGTTTACGCCCGTCAGAGGAGGCACTTACCCCATAACGTTTGCAACGTCGCCCAACTGTTCTCTTGTATTTTCCGATAGGATGATTTGGTGGTTCCGATTCTTCCGATTCACCTGTATTGATACGCGTTCAGCGGTTTTCATAGGGAACGTGTCCGCATCTTAGTTTTTCTTTCGCCCATCGGAGGCAGACGTTGCATGACTACCAACATCGGTAAATTATATAGTAGGCAGTAGAGAGTCCTAGTCCATGTTAGCAAAAACATCAACTAAATCGAGGTAAAGGCAAGACATAGCGGTCTGTGCCGCGGTCCGCAGTCCTTCCGTTCTACTACGGCACAAAGTTCATCGAATCACGATCGTCTGCCCAAAGCCTCGCGTACTCTAAACATAGCCTATAGACATATACTGTTCCAATCAAATTCAAGTCAGCCCGGTTTTGCAAATTCATCGCCGAAAACTGAGAACACACCTTCCATATCGACAGTCCTTCCAATCGTTTTCTTCCATTGTCTGCCGGCGCGCGCGATGCGCTGCAGGTGTTTGTCGCCTTCCGATGACCGCATCGCACGATCTGCAGTCAAGTTGGCAGCTTCCAATGTCGATGGTGTCGGTCCTGAGTAATACGCGTGGATATTATATATCTCGTCGTAAGATGAAGATAGAGGAATGTAGTGTAACCTTGTTTTTCATTTTAGTTCTGCATTTTAGTTCCGGTTGGGAAACGTACCATGGCTGCAGCCAATCAGAGAAGAACTCTCGCCATATAGTACTTTTGATCACAGCACTTTCACTAGATAACAGTGCGAAGAAACGTCCCGAGTAACCCATACCATCGAGATCGATGAGATATTTGTACGCCCAGTGTTGACCAAGGGGCACAGCTGGTGCAAAGCGGTGAGTTTTTCGAAGTGCATCCTCCCCGCCTGGATATGCGCCAGTCGCTGCGGTAAATGCAGTATCCATTATGTCGCTATTTAGTTTTCTGGCAGGCATAACAGTAGCGATAAAATTGCCGGAGTTTGACGGGTCAGCATGGATGATGGTCCGATTTCCTGCAACGCCCTCATATGTCATCCGGAGAAATCTGAGATGACAATCGTTAGTCATGTAATACGATGGCCAGCCCAAGATAGGATTTGCCTGTGTCGTTGATAATGATCCGCAAAGCCTGGAGGAGTGCTACCACCACCAGTGTCTGCACCCCTCCAGAAAATCAGATCTAGCTTCTCTTCCCATGGAACCTCCATATCATCGATGTCTTTAGGCTCATTCGGGAAGTCGAATCCGTAGGTGTACCTGTTAGACCGTCCGAGATAATAGTGGCTCGGAATCCTAATATCTGAGAACCCTGTGGCCTTCCCAGGTGAAAGCACGGGGAAAAGGGCAGGTATCGTGCGCCAGTCTGAGAAAAAGTGACCCTGGGTGTTGTGAGCCCACGGGTTGGAGCAGTAATCAATCGCGTCTTCTACGGTTGGCACAAAGGTGAAGTCATCTCCAAGAGGTTGACCGGAGCCAAAAAAGACTTTGGTACCCTGAGCATCAGGATTACGGAAAGACATGTAGAGGCGACGGGCTTCACTGTCGGGAGGGCACGTGCGGCGATAAGCGTCCCAAACACTTCCTTGCCCTTGCCAATCAGGAGTGGTGAATTCTGGTCCAACCACGGTAGCTATTCCACCTAGAACACAGTTAACACATGGCCGCACATTTGTGAATGTAACAGCAGACCTGATGAATCTTGTACGGTCATGTTAGGATAGTGACGATGTTCCCAAGGCACCACGATCCTGCCCTCTGCGATCGCATTGATGGCGAAGTACATGTTGGGGAGCTACATAGACATTCATGTTTAGGAGGAATGGGAGGAACGGGATGGCATACACACCTTGTCTTGAAATTTCTGCATTAAAGCCATGAACCCATGTGATCTAGCTCCGCCCTCCCTAGCTGTCTTGTCAACTGAGAAGCCTTCGGCTTTGCCGTCCGTGATGCGAACTAAATCGATGGATGGAAGTTCGCCCACCTGTATTATGAATATCATGGTAGCCAGTTGAATTAAATCATCACTTACTTGGGCAGCCCTCCTACGAAACTCTATAGACGATATATTCCAGAACGGTGCAAGATCTTCGTGAATGGCGTCAAACTCGTCCACTAGTTTGAAATGGTTTTCCTGCGCGAACTTCCACCAATCCCCAAACCCTTTTGGGGGCTCGCGCCCGTATCGTCTCCTGTATTCAACTACCGCATGTCGAAGTGTCTTGCTTTGCTTCGCAAGCAAATTCTTAAACTTTTCTTCCGCATCTGCCATCATTTTCGGTATAGGGTGCTCAAAAGAGTAAGATTTCCCGCTCTTGAGAAAAGGAATCCATTTGGTAGAAGTCGAAGTTGGACGTCGTGCGTCGGCAGCGTGATCCTTGTGACCGGCGAAGAGGCCAGCTTGCATGAAAATGAGGAAGACGCAACCAATAAAGACCCAGCCGCGCCACCTTGTTGAAAGTGGGTCACTCTTATTGATGGACCGCATTGTGGACTGTGTGGGACGGAGGCAAGCATGGGGCGCTCGGCGGGCGCGCTACGTAAACGCTCAGTGTACGTAACATGGATAGTGCTTATATGGTGACTCATTGAACATTTTCAGATTCATAATCCTGTTCAGGTGTCCATTGGACTAGCATGATTTACCCACAGCAAGTGATAAATGGTTCAGAACGGATTCCATGATTAGGACATACGACCGTGACCACTGACAGTTCTTGCTAGTGTCAGCATACTAGAACTGAGTAATCGTGCTGATTCAGGTAAACATATAAAGCCACGATCCCCTCCTACTCAAGAATAAGTATTATGGCAGAATCAAAGGTCTGGCTAGGTAAGCATGACATTTGATGATAAGTAGCCGGGATGATAATTCACGTATCAATACCAGTTACCGGAGCGTCCTCAGGGTTTGGCCGTTCCATGACAGAATTCCTGTTGAGGAACGGAAACAAAGTCGTGGCAACACTACGCCGAACAGAAGCCCTGTCAGATCTCGCGGAACAGTATCCTTCTTCTCAGTTGCTGATCGTCCAGATGGATGTCACAAAAATGTCGGAGGTGGTTGCCGCGTTCGCACAAGCCGAGGAGGTGTTTGGACGTGTGGACGTTGTCTTCAACAATGCGGGTATGAGTATAGTCGGAGAGATGGAGTCCCTGAGCGATGAAGAGGCCCGCCAGATTTTTGAAGTGAACTTTTGGGGCGCATCAAATGTGACCAGGGAGGCAATTAGGACGTTCAGGGAAGTGAACAAACCTATCGGAGGGAGACTGTTGCAGGTTTCTTCTACACTGGGTTTATTCGGCAGAGCTGGAGTATCCTACTATGCCGCATCGTGAGTGAAGATGCTTATCCCTTATTCCAATGACTCACTCACAAGATACTTGTCTTGATTGGCAACAGGAAACATGGTGAGTGTGTTCGTCAAACGTGATAGCAGGAACTCATACCAATTTTCCAAGCATTGGAAGGATTCAGTGAAAGTCTCGCACAAGAACTGGACCCGGCATGGAACATCCAGGTATAGTCAACCTAGCATCATGATCGAATTCAAACTAAAGCCTGAGGCTCGGGCAGGTGACCATAATCGAGCCAGGTCCATTCAGGACGAAGATGTTCAAGGACAACATGCAGGTAGTTCCTCAGCATCCAGCATATGCTAATCCAGAACTACCTGGCTCTAAATTCCGCGAATGGATGACTTCAACTCCAGCGGACGGAGACACTGAGAAAGCTGTGGTGGTCATCGAGAAGCTTGCTCACCTAGTCGAAGCACCACTGAGATTTCCGTTGCATAGGAGTGCAGTCAAGGGAGGGAAAGAAAAGGCAAAACGTCTCATTGAAACTATGGATAAATATGAATCGTGGATCCAGGACGTCTACTTCACGTAGTCACGCCTTGTGCAAAGTACTGTGACATTATGTGACGCAAATGAGGTTGTGACAAAATGTAATAATTATTCCTCGCTGTGCAAAGATAACTGCCATTGCTCAATGGCTCCAACGAAAACTAGCAAGATCTCTTCGTCAGCTTCAAAATCTGCTGTACAAAAGCCCAATCCGTCGGGTATCGGAGCTCCATCCCAACTTGCTCAATCGACCCGTAAGGGCAAGAAGGCATGGCGAAAAAATATTGACATACAGCCTGTGGAAGAAGGTCTAGAGAGTCTCCGCTCAGAAGAGCGAATCATCGGGTCCGCAAAATCCATGTCTTACTTGTGTATTGCCATTTAATCATACGATGATAGCTCAACGCTACAAAAGCAGACAGACGACCAACTGTTTGTTGTGGACACTAAAGGAGACGATAGAGGTAAGTTCTTACAAGAAACTCTCTTGAAGAAAATAATGTTTGAATCTATACAGTTCGCAAGGCCTTACCACGGTACTCTAAAGCTGAGTTAACTGCCACGAAAATACTTGCCCAACGATCTGCCGTTCCTGCTGTGTTTTCTCGCCCTACCGCGCCCTCACGATCAAAGGTCAGCAAGGCTGATAAGGAGCGCCTCCTTCGCATCGCAAAGCGGCCTAGAAAGGGACCATTCAATGCGGTTATGGACCACACAGAGTTTGGTGCAGGGAGTGCTGCAATCGATGTTAGCGCTGCTGTGAAACACAGTGGCTCTTATGATCCATGGGTTGTCGAGGAGGTTGAAGATATTGCTGATGGATTAGAGCATACGAAGAAGCCTAAGATCAAAGCAAGTCCTCCCTTCACAGCCATCACGGATTTACTAATGATAATCACAGCGCCCAGAGTTATCTCATCCCCGCGATATCATAGAGGTTCCTGCTGTGTTGGAGCCACATCAAGGATCATCATACAATCCCCCTGCTGCTGCACACGAAGAACTTATTACGGAGGCATACAAGGTTGAGCAGCGTAGACAAGAAGAAGCAGATCGAATGGCAGAGGTTCGACGCAAAGTTGCTGAAGCACGTACATGCGCTACAAATGCGACGGAGGGCCTTCCGCTTGGAATGACTTTAGACGAGATACCCCATGACGATGGCGAACCAGCTCCCGAAGAGGATGCGGTTGTACCGAAGAAACCGTCCGCACCGAAAACTAAGCAGCAGCGAGCAAAGGCTCTACGATTACGCACAGAAGTATGTCTTTTCTTTGTTCCTTATCATCGTTGCTGAGCCTGCACCAGAAACAAGCCTTGGCAGAAAAAGCCGCTAAAAAACGAATGCTCACCACGATAATGTTGGCCAAATCTCTCCGCTCAAGTGCGGAGAAAAATAGCCAGCAGCAGCATCAAGCACGATTGGCGAGACAGCTGGCGCTGAGGATGAAGCTCAGCAAGGGCTTGGCTGGCCAACGGCTCGGGAAATATAAGGTCCCTGAAAATGAAATCGAGGTTCAGATTGGGGAGGATCTGAGCGAGAACTTGCGAACGCTGAAGGTGTGGTGATCGCTCTATTTTATCATCCTCGCTCATAGTTTGCCATCAGCCCGAAGGTAACCTGTTTCGTGATCGCTTCCGCAGCTTGCAGCAACGAGCTCTCGTTGAGCCACGCGTACCCGTTCTGTAAGTACTCAGAATAGTTCTTAAGTACATGTTTCTGACATCCTTTCCCCTGTAGCACGGTCAAGCGAGCGAGGCTGAAAGAGTACGAGAAGCACGCCTGGAAAAGATTTGAGTAATTAGTATTACTCTATTGTTTCTATGTATCCAACCTTCAGATATTGACAAGAAGCAGTTGTGCCCAGTGCGTGTGGTTCACCAGACGAATCTTATCACGCATCACTGTTTGCTTTTGTACTCGATCTGTGACAAGAGACGATCTCTGAATCATCTGTGCAGGCGAGAGAAACGCCGAATCAGGTACTTGAATAAAATAATGTCGCCCAAATAAAACCAAGGAAGTTCGGTATCGCCTTCTTAGCTCGACGGGTTGTAAAATGACGACTTGTCCTGCCCGAAGTCCACCTGTGCAAGCACCAGTTGTCAAAAAATGGACACTGTGGGAGTTGAACCCACGACCTTACGCATTCACGGTTGCGAAGCGTACGCGCTACCAACTGTGCCAAGGGCCCGTTCAACAGGAGGATTCCGGGAAACTACTTAGTGATGAGTCCTCTAATTACCACCTTCCAACCGTTGGGAAAAGGGGTGTCATCATCCCGCTTATCATCCCCGTGAGTCATTCCAGCAAAAGCTTTCTCAATCCCAACTATCCCGCATTGGCCTGCGTATCCCTCTCTACACTTGGCTTCGGCCCTTCCCCAGCTCTTGCAGCCGCAGCACTGATGCAGTGGCGCTCCAGGGAGGAGCACAACTGCATCGGTGAGCAGACTGCATGAAAATTGGTTATATCCAAAGGAACATCACCCTTTATGACCGTATGATGTTCGAGACTTGATTCTACGTTCTCTTCGGACAGTGGGTTGGGAGGACACGAGCATGACTCGGGTTCGTGGCAGCTGTGCAAGTGGAAGTGTCGATATTTTGTTATTTCGTATGCACGCTGCTCAGCGCTGTATGTTGTGACACGTTTTAGCGGATGCAGTGCAAATCTGGATTTGACATTTTGTGAATGGCACAATCGTGGGCAACGTCGACATCCTCTGAGCCATTGGGAGAGGTTCATTCACCGGAGCCAGTGTTGCATGGCAAGTATAAGCGCCTGTTGGAGGTGGTCGACTGGTGAGCATCAGAGCCATAGCACCATTTCTTCGTATTCAATGAAGCACTTATAGGCTCTTCTCGACTCCAGGGTGCATCACCGGCACGAGAGATAATGTCGCAGAAGCATTGTTGTCCTTCATCTCTTCTACAGTTACTTGAGATGAGGCAAGCGACTGCGTAAGCGCTGGTTGGAGCACATGACTGCTCTAGAAATATCAGGTTCCAGGGATGTGAAAGTCATACCGTTCTTTGAGAATCGATACCATAAGTTGAGAGGGCGCGAGTATGACTCGGGTTCGTAGCAGCTGTGCAGGTGGATGCGATATTTTTGTTTCGTATGTACGCCGCTCCGCGCTGTATGCTGTGGTACGTTCCAGCGCATGCGGTGCAAATCTGATTTTGTGGGTTTGTGAACGGCACTTTAGATCCATCGTAACCAATGTCGACTGTCGGGAGGGTTGATTCACCGGAGCTAGTGCTCAGCATGACGAACATGAGCGCATATTGGAGGTAGTCAACTGGTGAGCAGCATTCCATAGAACACTCATATGCTCATCTTGGCCCCAGTGCGCTTCACCAGGAAACATCAATGTCGTCCTTCCTCTCTTCTACGGCTACTGGATATGGTGTAAGCCTTGGAGAGACGGCGCAAGCGCTGGTTGGAGCACATGACTGTTCCAGAGACATCATGTTCGAGCGATGTAAAGTTATGGACAATACAAGCGTCAGTGCGCAGTGTTAATGAAATATTCTGTAGAAAAGTTGTACTATACACAGTGCAGAGTAATGGAGACCATCAATGACATACAAGAAAAGCTTCTCCAGAAGATTGCGATCCCCGTGTTCTTCACAAAATATACACCGGTGCCAGGTGATTATATGCTGACAGTCTGAATGAGCTGGTGCTGCACTCCGTTAAGCTATTGTTAATTGTCTGAATTGTTGTTGTAGTTGATGTGGTTGTTGAATAACAACTGTGGGTGAAGCAGCAGCATCTGAATTCATGAGCGATTCGCCGCTTGAATTTCGCCGCCCCTGGATATAGAATAAAAATAAATTACTCACCCGTCTGCGGCAACACGCGAAGTCAATAAGCTATGCTCAGGAGAGCTTCTGCAATCAATGAGTCCAGGGATTCATTGCCGGCAACTAGTTGAAACGTGAGACAGAAGTGCTTGAAATGAATGGGATTCACCTTCCGTGGCCAAACACGCATTCAATAGCCTATGTTGATAGATTAGAGCTTCTGCAAGCACTTTGACTGTGGACCCTCCAGCAGCTAGACTAGTCGTGAGGCGAGAGTGCTCGAATGGAGCGGAACTCACCGTGACTATGCTGGTTCAAGTTGGCAATATATGAACATAGTCATGGCATCGGCATATATCTTCGTTTGTTGGAGGGTTGGCTGGGGCTGGGGGAAGTTGGCAGAACTCATGTTGTGTTGGAAGCGGGACTGGCTGGAGAGCAGGTATGGCGGTGAATCGCGGGTAACATTCGCGTCGCTGTTCGTGAGCTGAATAAAATGACAGGGGCAACTTGTCTTACATAAGCATCCTGGTTCTCCTCACAACTCCCCGCCGAAAGTCCCCTCCCACTAAGTCTCCCACTGAGACCAAGAGCCTTAGGGATGGAAATTGATTTTGTTGACAATGAAATCTCCATATCACAACATCCGGTAACCCAGAGGAAACGAATTCGACCAGTGGACGATGCTCATCCTTTTGATCTAGACGCGTACATCTCGGGGTACTCAGGTATGGTATCAAAACACCTTCATTTGCTGCTTAGATCAAGGTTTCCAATTGTTCCAGGTCGCACCGCGTTTGACAGGCTTGTCCACATCATCTCAACATGTCCCGCGGTAGCACCACAGGCGCTGAAGTTGGCATTTGCCCAGATCGAGGGGCTCCGCGATCCATCCCTTTATCAGACCGCGATGAATGCGTATGATGCCGTGGCGGACCTTCCAGACGTGCAGTTACCTCCTGTTAGCGACGTATGCCTAGTCAACACGACGTGGTGTGAAGGGGTTGCGAAGAAGAATCAAGCCGAGAGAACGAAGTTAGAGGTAGAGCTGAAGACATATTCCAATAACATGATTAAAGAGAGCATAAGGGTACGGCCAGCACCTTGAATCTCTCACAGAGAATTATAAATCATCTCTTCATCAGATGGGCCACAGGGACCTCGGTGACTTCTACCGCGCCACTGGAGACTATACCCAAGCACTCAAGCATTATACGAAATCGAGGGAGTTCTGTTCAACTAGTCAGCACGTTCTTGATATGTGTCTATCTGTGCTAGAGGTAGATTCACATTCTTTGGTACTGATGTTTGGTCATTCATACCTCTGACAGCTTGTGATCGAGCAACGTAATTACGCACACATATCCTCCTACATCTTCAAAGCCGAGGGCGCACTGGATGCGGCGGCGACTGCAGCAGCGTCTAATACCGCTTCCGGTTCTGGAGGTACCTCAACTACTCCGATACTCAAAAGATCATCGGAGCGTGACCAAGTGCAACCCAAGCTGGACTTTGCGATGGCTTTATCACACCTAGGACAAGCCAACTACGAGAAAGCTGCTCATTTCTTTCTGAAAGTAGGCCCTTCGGATTCGCTTGGTGATTGGATTGGCAAGGCAAGCGAAATTATCTTTCCAGTTGACTTTTGACTCATACTCCTTACAGCTCCTCGCTCCTGGTGACATTGCGATATATGGGACTCTATGCGCTCTCGCCAGCATGTCGCGATCTGCAATCAAGTCTCAACTCGCGGGCAACGCTATTTTCTCCGCGTATATTGAACAAGAGCCGTATATTCGAGAGTTGATCCAGTCGTATCTTTCAAGTGATTTCAAAAACGTCCTGGAGCTTCTTGAGCGGTATTCGGTATGTTTGGCACCATATATTCCAAAGTTCACGCTCCTGATCCGCTTTTTCTGCATAAGACACGCCATTATGTGGACATTCACATGTACCCACATGTATACGACCTAACGAACCTCATTCGCAATGTCGCAGTGGTGCTTTATTTCCAGCCATTCCAGACCATTCGCCTCGACAGAATGAGCGCCGCATTCGGCTGGACTGTCGAAGAGGTCGAGAAGGAGGTAGTTGCGCTCATTCAGAGCGGCCAGATTCAGGGCCGAGTTGATAGTCAGAACAAGGCAAATGAGTGTTATCGAAACGGCTATGGGGAGATTACTGATATAATTAACGTTACAGATCCTGAAAGCGAGGAAAGTGGATCATAGGGCTGAACTGTTTGCGCATGCCATCAAGACTGCTGATGAAATACAAAGCACGAACCGCAAGCTGTTGTTGCGGATGCGATTGTGAGTGCCTATGTGAGTCGTGCTGCTCACCCTCTGATTTGTGTTCGTAGGCAACAAGCAGACCTAGTAGTGAAGCCGCCCAAGTCGCGTCGTGACCAAGATCGCACGATGGAATTTTTGCAAGGCGATTGAAAACCGATACAGTACTGTATATCACTACCACATGTGCACTGTTTGCACGCCATCGTAATCTGTCTGACGTCTCGTAGCGACGATTCTGCACGTGTAAGATTAGTGACCACTCAGGCTTCCAAGCATATGGTCAGACATAGAAGAAGGATTAAGACAGGTTGTTCTTCCTTCTCGATCCAGAGAAAAGCAAAAATTTACGTACTACAACAGCCAAATGCCGGTACTAGTGATAAACGGTAATGCGGCCTTGTTGGGCCAAGCCTACTACCTCAAGCTGAAGCGATGGTTGGTCGTTGCAATCTGCAATCCGTCCCATCCTTGAGTTGAATGATGTCCAGCTCAATTGGTCACAGCGTGGTTCGTCGCGCGCGCACCGTCCAATTTGCCTTTGAAAGAACTTCCTTCAACTGCCCAGCCGCCAACGGAGTGTATGATATTCGGACGTGCAGTGGTTGCGGAAAAAGTCAAACAGCTGTAGGTGTATTGAAAGAGTACTATTATACGACTCTTGGGCTATCTCAAGCTTCCCACCTCGATCCTTCTTGGCGACTAAGCCGCGGCGTTAAACGTTAACGCTTGGACCAAGGTATTCGGATGCTTGGGCTGCTTCAAGTTTGCAGCCCCTTTAAAGAGGGGTGATATTATCAGGTTCCCCTTGATCCACCATTATGAACAATTCGTATGCACCGCCGAAGTTGTTTCCTATGCAGTGGTTAAACAAGGAGAAAGAACTCGGTCAGTGAGGCCTACCTACAGCAAAGCTAACATTCATAATCTGCACAGGTCGACCAGCCGAAATTGGCGGTAGCAGTTGGAATCTTTTCCCCTGGGTCACATATTCGTATACACCTTCAATCACCGACGATGAGATGGGTGGTGTTGACCACTCTGATTCGGATGACGACTTGTATCTACCCGTAAAATCGGATGATGCAGGAGAGTTAGTAAGTACCCTTCCTTGCGGTCGTGGCGTGAGCTGAAATATTCATCTTTTTTTTAGATGGACGTAGAAGACTCACTTCCGCACAATGATGCTCGTGATCTCGTCCAGTCGATCAATGGGATGTATCGGGTCCTCGACTTGATCAGTGAACAAGGAAGCGGCGGACTAGGTGATATTGTCGTTCCAAGCTCAACACCTTGGCTGATCTTGTCTCCCAGTGGACAAAATCATTATAGCACAGGATTCACTCCGTGCATTTGTCAATAGTGTCTGTCCAGGCACATATGTGTCCATCACGAAAGTCAACTTTAGTGCGCTAGATCGCTTCATGGTGAAGCCCGTTGGCGTGTATGGCAGCAAGGGGGAAATTGTGCGACTCCTAACATCTCTGGGTGTCATCGACGAACGCATGTGAGATAAGTCAGTTGCGCAGATTGACATCTCAAATGAACGTTTTCTTGTAGCGCGGGACAGCTCGTCACGAACCAGAGTGATTCTGGTGCCTCAATGCCGAGTCTTCGTTCTGGGTTGTACATCGTCCGTACAACTGGTGAGGCTGCAGCTGCACCAGACCAACAGCTTTTCCTCGTATACTGGCCGGAGGATCAGACATGGGACGACTCAGCTCCTTCCTCCGTGAGACGCAATCGCGTGACCTTCATGAGGTTCGTCATCTTCTTTGGTTTCCAGGTACTCTTCACGAAAGAAAGCCAGATACCTCATGAAGATGTGTGATCAAGTCACAGCACTCATTTCCCCAGAGCATGCTCAATTACTGAAATGGAACAAACAAGAATGCGAAGATACCGTCATGGATGTGAACGGAGCCCAAGATGAGTCGAGTAGGATGATCACTTTTGAAGTCACCAAAACGAATGAGCGGGAGGAGGCTGTAAAGTGGCGACCGGGATTCACAGTTTGTCCGACCTATCATTGTGACTGGCTGAATACTGAAGTTGCCTGTAGGCTACATCCAAGCATATAGCCGTGCCCCTGTCTCACCCAGATGTGACAGTCGACGTAAATTCATTCAAGCCGGCGATGTTACACGGCGAGACTGCTCAAGGGTTCATGACGGTCGCATTTCGACCAGGCAAGCCCATTGTCGAACTAATGGAACAAAAATTAAATCGCACGGTGATCGGCAATTACCTGTAGGTATTATACCAAACAGCTTTGACGTCAACTGAAATTTCCCTAGGAAGAAAGATGCTTTACGTATCAATGAGGATCTGGATGCCAATGCGCTGGAGATTCTCATATATGCTGGCATTCTAGAGCGCTTTCGGCCCCAGTGTGAACGGTTGCAGCGGGAGTCTGCGGCTATCTTGTCAAACGCTAAGTCCGCCGAAATGTCAGAGGAAGCAAGGGTTAAAGAGGACCTGAAGAAGGGTGAACCTCGTTTGGCTATGGATTTTCACAAGGCCTTGATAGATGCTATCGTACAGAAAATTCCGTGGGTTTAAACCTTTCCCTCGTAAACCCCGCCCATGTCTAAGTTAGCCATATAGGACCTTCACCTACGGAGACTTTCCATATTCTCTGGAGCACGCACAGAGCAACTCTACCCGAGGTAGGTCCTATACACAATAATTTGTTTTTGACTAACGCAGATCCAGTTACAGCTGACACCATCCCTTCGTGAGTTTCAAGCCAGTTCTTCATACCGCTGATCTTAATTTGCCCAGTAATTCCACTGACGTCTCCTCAAAAAGTATGTCATGTATTTGGTACTCTATTTAATAACCGATTTGGCAGGTGAGCTTGATGCTCTCGTTGTCTTATATCCAGAGATAGGGGAAGAGCTCCATCGCACGGTGCAGCATCCACAATTCCTGAAAATCACCACTGTAAAGTTCAAGGACCTCAAAGAAAGGATCTGCATTGCTCAGTATTTCCTTCGCCACTATCCTGATGCACCTGAAGACTTCATGAATATTATTCTCAAAGGGGACATGAAACGCGTCAAGGAAACTTTGGACATGATTAGCAATGAGACTCAGTCCACCAGAATTCCAAACGCTATGTGGAGCGCCTTGCCTAGCTTGAACATGTATGGCATCTACAAGACGTCGAAGCATAAAGAAGCGGATCCTGATTCCATCAGTGACGCTCAGTTCCTGGCCGGATTGGAGGATGTCAAGACGTTTTGCGTTTTGGAAAATATTGTGGAAGAGACTAGGGCAGCTGCTCTAGAACACTTCGGAATACTCTTGTCGAACAAGACCAAGTATTTGGTACGTTCTGCACTGGACATACAAGTCAATCAATGTCTGCATCAAGTTCGACGAAAAGCTGCTAGTAGTGCAGAGGAGCAGCGCGCCGAGCTACAAAGGGTATTTATCAACGAAATCAACAACCTTTCAGAGGAAGGCCACCGTTCGTAAGTGATTGCCTATGTTGGCACACACTTATCTCAAATTTGGTAGTCACACCTTCGTCATTGATTCCGTCGAGAGGACTCGGAATCAGAGGATGCGACTGGCCCGGGGTAAGTCGAGCTTTCCTTGTTGTTAGCCACTTTGGTGAATGGTCCATAGGAAATTTATTGAACATCATCGGCTCGAGGCAATCATTACAGCAGCCTATGTTTGAGTTCTCGGTTCACCTCATGCAGTTGACAGAACATGATCAACACTCCTTGAAAATGGACCCTAGCGTGATTCCCTCACCGAAGTTCACTGGCGTTGGGAGGCAATCGCACTTATTCAAGTTGCCTCCGAGGCATTCGGTAGCGTAAGTGGTTTGCATTTTGATGGGACGGCCAGTTGACGCTCTTTATCTACTTATCAACTGTTAGGAGAGCTCAGCTTCTTTCAGGCGATAAAATTTTTCTTGCAACGACTGATCAATCTGGGAACCTTACGGTGTTTCTGGAGACTCTCACCGCTATCGAATTCGCCTTGGCTCGTGACTGCGGGAAAAAGCTGAATCGCGATAAAATCGGCGATTTTATCCTCGCATTTGACGAGTCAAAACGAATTCTCTGTGTCATTGCTAGAGAGAAGGTTGGTTTCCTAAGAATCTCCTGCACGGCATCTGACAGAAATGTAATTAGCTTCTGTTACATATCTTTGTTCATGACGACACCCGTGGTTTCCAGGCTTCCGGCAGCGCCATTAATTTGGGCCTTTGGTACGGCGAAGGCACCTCTATTATCCATGGATGTTTCGTCTGTGGCAGCGACGAATTACTGCTTGTCGATTCGTTGGCACAAGCTAGAATCTACTCTCTGACAACGATGCAGTTCAGGTTGGACGCGAGCTTACATTCATATATGATGACAGCTAATGGACTGTCACAGACCTGCCATGCTTAATCTCAACCAAATGCCGACAGGAGTTTACTCAACCCCGGATGGTTCTTGTTTGGTCGTTACTCACGTTCGTGGCTCTGGCTTGGCCCTGACCGCCTACCACTGGAGTACGTTTGGGTCAACGGATGGTATTACACTCGACATCCCAGACCTTCCCTTGGATCAGCCCCTACTTTTGACGTCTCTAATTAACAGGAACATAGTTCATTTAGTTACTCTCGATACCAACGCAAACTCTTATCGATCCTTTGCGCTTGACATCACTCGCAAAGTAACGGAGTTTACGTTTAAAGAGAAAGGTGCCCGCGGAGGAGCTGCTCAGCCCAAGAACGTCACTTTGCACAACTGTCTCATTAATTGTCACACCGAAGTTTGGACTCGCTTCCCAGTTCTTCCCGCGGTTCAGCGGGAGACGATCACATCGTCCAGCAACAGGTGTCCGCGAACATTGGTATTCATTACAGATCGGGACCATCAAATATTTATGCCGCACTTCCATGATCTTATTGCACAGTTTGAAAGGACGTCGAAGAAGCCAACCGGAAATCTTCTAAAGTCAATTGTAGTCTCTGCAACTACATATACCGCTTTTGCCAATGCTCTCCTGGGAGGTGCGAAGTGGAGTGTATCGAAGTTCCGAGCTGGGGAATGGCTCGCTGAGTTGCTCTGCCTCATTCCCATCCAAATTGCCGTGACAAAGGAAAATCGGTTTATTCCACTCAAAGATGGTGTATATTCTACCGAACTGGAGAAATCCCTTCTCGGTGCGGATGTCAACCGCATCGTC
>PVYE01005823.1:4248-16587 GCA_002995055.1 Rhizopogon rudus
TATATATGCGTTTTCGACACTTCATCTCCGGCATCCCAGTGGCAGCATGCCCTTGTGCTTTGTATATTTATCAACATACCTGAACTATAGTAGAAATGTGAATGCTTTATTCTACAAGGTTTTTGGAGCCAATAGTTGAATAGTTCCTTCTCGGTGCATTGTTTAGTACCGGAGCAGGGCATATTTCCCTTCTATAGCATGCATGCTCTATTTTTTCCCTTCCTGCTTCACAGTACTCAAGAGGAGTGTATTACAGTAATTTCTATACTATTCGATGGATTAATAAACAAAAGATGGGTGTGTGGTACTTAGCTGTTTGGTTCAAATGTCGGTGGTAGCTTCAAATTTCAAATGCCGGTCGTACACTGTACTTGTATCGTCCCAAACAAGTGCATAGTCTACATATCAACTCATTCGTCTTTCCTTCACTCGTCATTTACAATGTTCAAACGAGTCGACAAGAAGCGCAAAAAGCGGGAAGAAGAGGAAGAACTAGGACTCGACGAAGATATGAAGGCCATCATGGGGCTCAACGATACCGATTCAGATGAATCTGCATCAGAATCGGACTCGAACTCTGACGGGGACTCTGACGCAGAGCAATTAGGAGAAGAGGACCTGGAGGAAGCTGGAGATGAGACTGGAGATGAAGCGGAGGACGCCGACGCGAGCGAGGATGACGAACCGCCGATCTCGCTGTCAGAAGCATTGAGAGACCCCGTCTATGTCGTGTCACTCGAGCCAGATGTACGAGCTTGCATGTTGTGCAAGGGCAAGGTCATCAAGGGTACTCCAATGTCGCAAGTACACAAAACATCTACTGTATGTACTTTTTTTAAATGTGAAACTGGAAAATATGAAGGTTCAGGCTACCGCAGGCTCATAAACGACGTTTCGAGCGTTTCAAGAGCTTGGCTGCAAAATCGGATCAGGATAGCGACGCCTGGCAAATCGCAAGGATTATCCAACAGGAGGGATCTACTCAGAACCGCCCTGATGCAGAGAGCGGCATGTCGAAGCGTGCGCTCAAAAGAGTGAGTGCTACTTCTCAAATGTCACGTTGGATTTTCTGAACACCAGCTTTTAAGACAGCAAAGCAAACATCGATTAGAGAGAAGCGAACGCTTCACAAACAGCTTCGTGCGAAGGCAAAGGCAAAACAGGCTGCCAAGGGAGCTTCGCAATCCCAGGATGCAGGCGTGAAGGAGTCACTAGCAAGCGAGCCGCTTCAAATTGACAAGGCAATTCAGAAGACACGAAAAGCTGGAGTTACGGCCGGCGACAAAGACATCGTGAAGAAAGAACAGCGGAAGGCCGCCGGTTCTAAACTTCACGATCCAAAACAATCGGACGCATCACCCCAACGGCCACCGGGGCCTCAGAAAAAGAAACACAAGACGCAAAGGGATCAGACCGCGACCTCTGATTCACCACGAGCTCTATCACGGTCACAGGAGAGACCTTTCGGAAGATCGAAGGCGCCTCGTAAAAAAACAAAGAGAACGAACAAGAGCTAAGGCCCTTCAGTAGGTAGGTAGCGCAGTCCCACATCACGATGATTCCGATAGATAAATAGGCAAATGACCGCCCTTAAGAGCGGGCGCGAATCTCAATCGTCAAGGTGGTATAGTGTGGTGTTCTACAATAGCGACTGCAAAACTTTGTCAGTCATTGCAATAACCTACAGGTATTCTTTCAGCGGACTGGACATCCCTTATCAGAGACCAAACGCACCTGGTGAATATTCGGTCTGTCTTTGGGGTTAACTTTCAGCATACTGTCGATCAAGTCTTTCAGCCCTTGCGAATATGCCGAGTTCGGGTGCTTATACTGTGCGTTCAGGACAGCCATCGCGATCGACCCTCCTTGCTCCGTCGTTTGCGTGTTTTCAAATGGCGAGTGGGAGTACGCTAAAGCGAAGAGCGTGCATCCAAGCGACTGCGAATTATTAGAGGAGGAGTGAATGATGAAGGGAAGACATACCCATATGTCAACTTTCTCGTCAAGAGCGACACCCGTCTTCACATCGAAGAGTTCTGGAGCGCGGTACGCCATGGTACTTTGTTCCGCGGCAATATCCTGCGAAAAGCATATGGATGGGGAAAAGTAACAGTAAGATAAAGTGTACCTGCTGCAGCAGCGCCTGTGATCGATTGTCTATCCGTATTCTCGCTTTTACAGTACTCCCAAAGTCCATCAGTATGGGCGTGATGCCGTCGTCAGCGATCATGATGTTTCTGCGAAGTAAAGTCAGAGGTACAATTACGACAGATCGGAGAACATTGTACCCAGGTTTCAAATCCCGGTGAGCGTATGGGACGTGTTCACCCTTTCCCTGCGGTACGTTCCCATTTTGAGCACCTTGGATTGCCGATGCTTCCTCGTCACCATCAAATATTACGTCTCCTTCCCCCTCGACGCGGTGTTTGGTCATTAGCGGCACGTTTACAGACGTTTTGTCGTATGAATAACCGCCCTCATTATCGCCTTCTGGCTGTGGGAAACGTTCATCCTCTTCGTCAGCGTGGTGCTCCTCCACGTGTGACGAGGGGCCTGATGAGGATGGTTGAGGTTGAGCAGAAGAGGAGCCGGAACTTGTGTGGTAATCATGCATAGCGCACACGGCTTCGCATGTCCCCTTGAACAGCCTGATCATATCTTGCTCAGGAAAGTGCTTCCTATTCACGACGTTCAAGTTGATAGCATCTTGAAGGTTCCCGCGCTTGATCACCGAAAGTCTATGGGTATTGCGTGGCGAAACCTGACATGAAAGACATACCTTATATAAGGGCAGGAACAGGTATACAATCTTGCCATCACCTTCGGGATCCTGCACGACAGCAGAGTCCTGGGTGGATATTGAGTAACTACGTAAAGGCAACCTGCATTGTGACTCACAAGTATCCGAATGATATTTCGATGTCTGTACCGTACTTGAGTGAGGAAAGCAATATAACTAACATGGCTCACTTGAAACGTCTATATGCCTCAACTTCTCGCATAGCCTCTTTCACGCCTTCCGATCCAGTGGGACATCTTATTTTTTTGAGAGCGAATTGCCGCTAGATGCACGCCAACCACATGTGAGATGATACTGCGCAGGGAACTCATAAGAACACGCACCCCACTAGTCTCATCTTGTGCAAGATATACAAATGAGAATCCACCCTCGCCAAGGACTTTTATGATATTGACTGGAATAACAAAACCCACATTAGCCAGCCTGCTGCGCACAAGGCTTCGACATGTTCAGAGTGGTATTACTGACAGGTTCGACCGTTAATTTTTACTTTGGCTGATTGCTGGCAGAGACATGAAGAGAGAGCCCAAAGGGCGTCTTTTGCTTGGTCCTTGAGACTGTCAAGCGCGTTAACAACATGGGTCAAAGCCATTGAGACGGAGCGGCGATGTTCTAGGGAAGGTTCAGCATTCAACACAGCCACACCCAACAGCTGCTTTCTGTTAGGCGTCTAAAAATAGCACCTTCTTCCTGGCTTTCAAAGGTTCAACTTGACGTTTACCAGCTACTTACTTGCCTGCGACTCGCTGAACTCCCAAATTTGCCTCCCAGGATGATAACGCGCTCTATGATGTATAGAGCTCGTTATCCTGGGATGTATGGAATAATTACTCTCAACACACCTTCCACCAACTTTTTTTAAACGTCCAACCTCATTTAATATTGATTGTGACAGCTTTGCAGACGGCTCACACTTGCAGGATGTGTGCAGATATCCGTAGCCCACAGCCATGGCCGCCGTGGTCTGCGGCTGTCATCATGTATCCGGAACTCGACGCTGGAGCTGAAATGATTGCATGACCCGGCCATGGTACTGCTTTTGCTACAAAATGAATTTATTTCCGTCACTGAGTACTTTTCCCAATTTAAACATCAAACTTCAACGTTGTTTACTTCCAAGAAGCTTAAACTCTTGTTTCACAGACTTGGCGATCGACGTGAAACGCCCGGTAGTGTGTTAAATCACCAGTCCTAGCTAGTGTACACAATACCTTGGGCTGATCACCCTGTGAAGCTCGGATAATCAGTAGGTCCGGACTCCGCACACAGCGCTCACGCTGATATACCGGGCGTTCCTGAGGACACCGTTATTTGAAAGTGGAACCTACCAGGTGATTATCCATTATCGTTAAAGTGGTAATTTGGCAGGACTGCACGCAGCCAATCTACCGGTAATACCGCCATGAACTCGAAAATGCTCCTTTCCTGTAGTCCTAGCTAGTATCCGCGAAAACCGTGAGCGCCTTGTGCGGTACTGAGTATCCGAGTTTCACAGTTTGATCGGCTCAAGCTGGTGTGCTACAGTCCAAGGACACCGTTTTTAGTAGCGGAGCTTACCAAGGCGATTATCATTGAAATGATGATTTGACAGGACTGCAGTCAATCCACTAGTACTGCGGTACGTCATGAATTTGAAAGTGTTTTTCTATACTCGACGCTCGTGCTGTCAGAATATGGTTTCTGTGACATAGGTCCATCATGCGAGTATCAGCCCAATTCAGAGATCTTGCCCTTCACGGGCATATTTGCCCTACTTAAGGTGAGCCACTATCAAAAGTCGCCACCACACGTACTATGCATGTACTGTTTGAACTTGGCATCGCTGTGGAAGCAGTGTCATGAAGTTTGACCAGAAGAGCCTAGTCCTAAATCGACTGTACATTCGACATTCAAATTCGTTCCTGATGGAACCCGAGCTTCGCCATTTGACAAATTTCCCGTTTCCTGTTCCGACCAACTGCCAACATCAGGTTATAATTTGCCATCTTGCGAGCTGCGTTCAATTGGATGTTTTCCACGTCACAGTGGCAATCACACTATCTTCAATCCACAGCTCACAAAGACGCCACTTATCACCGGCCCACAAAGATGTTAACCACTCCACCCGCCTTTTTAGATGGAACTCGCGTCTACCGCTTTGGCAGCTACAATCACAACCACGCCATTGTAATCATGCTGTGGACACTTGGATACTGGTGGATGTGGACACAACGCTTTGACGGTGCTATAAATGCATTCACAGATGCACCGAGTGCAAAACTACTCTCGTTAATCGTCGAAGCCTTCTGCAATCAATAATATGGCCTACCCGTATCCCCTCGCATTCCCCGACCCACGGCAGCTCCATGCGTCATCGTACTCAGCACTTTCTGGTGCCCTCGAGCCTGCGTTGGCTCCGTCGGGCTACTCTGTCAAGCCGAACGCCACCGGATATGCTGATGTAGGTGGCTTCTCCGGACTATTGATGTACACCTAATGACAATTCATTAGGGGATACCCATCTCCACATATCTACGTGCCCAACCATCACCAAACTCGACACTTTCGGCTGCTCTCGGTCCTGTACCTTTCCATTCGCAACACCATAATATTACGCCCCAAGCCAGCACGCCCAATGTAAGTGGACGCGTCCAGGTACTTGTCAATTGACTTACGTGTATAATGTAGGCAATATATTCGTCTTCTCCCCATGCGCTTGGCTACGAAGAGTCGTCTGTAAACCTTCATTACCCATACCCCCAGAGGAACATTATACACCCCGCCAAATACCCAGTACAGATGCCGCCCACCTCGAACCAAACGTCATACAAAACCGTGATTCCTTCAGGATATCACCGGCTCTCGCTGTCCGCTTGCTTGGGCAAGGAAGACGCACGACCATCTTCATGGAGTAGACTAGGACGTGAACATGCACCCATCAAATTCAACAGGAAGGGTGGAGGCAAGCCATTTCGTGTTGACGAGCTCATCAAGACCGATGAAACGCCGGAGGTGGAAGGAAGGCTCGATCAAGTGTTTAAGAATATCGGAGATCGGTATATCAAAGTCATATTGACCGTAAGCACCAACACCCGGCGGCTCTTGACGCTAATCTGATGACCGTCTGTTTGCAGTGGCCTGGATATAGTAAATTTCCTGTGGAAAGACGGATATGCACCGAGAACGGAACTCTCACTAGGGATAAGTTGCTCATCATCTTGGCGAAGCATATCGAGGAGTTCATGCACTATGTCCACGTAAGTTCCACGTCTACACCTTTTTGTTGATACTGATTCAACTTGTGCAGCGCAAAGAAATAACCGTGGAAAAGGGGTACGAGAAGTATGAGCTCCTGTGGAGGCCGTCTGGGCTACCCAGCGTCTGGAGAGACTGTATGATCACTAGTCTTGCCCACAGATCAGGATCCTTGTGGGAGGTAGAACTTTATGTGAGGGTTTGATGTGGTGGATGTGTATCATTATTCTATAGTTATGTTTGTATAATGTGGCATAAGCCCGGAGCTTGCTTGCGAGCGGGGTATCCTGTATAAATCCTTACGGCCACAGACTCGTTGAAGTGCGGGATGAACTCATGGATGGGAGTTGATATCCGAAGAATGCTTCGAAGGCTGCTTCTCAACGGAAACCTCAGCTGATAACCGAGATATCTCCGAGAACGCTGCCCTGAGCAGGTCGAGATCTGCGTCCAAACTTTCGGCCCGCGTCTTCATCTACAGAACCATGAGACCATGCGACAATACGACTTGGAAACATACCACAGCTATGGTATCGCTAGCAGCGATTAGCTCATGGTGGTGGTTGTAAACCAGGGACTGCCTCTCGCTGTCAAGTTGTCGTATTTCTAAACATAAATGAGAAAACGTCTAGCACGATTTTTGCGCGGCACGAACCTGTAAGTAGATCATTTTCCCGCTTCAGCAAAGCAGGCAGGGAAGATGTGGTTATAAGTTGTTCGTAATAGGATTTTGCGTCAAATGCTGTCGAGTCTTTAGCAGCACTGAGGGTGAGAACTGAGCTCTTCCATTTTTGACTTTCAAGACGCACCGAGATCCATAGGGTCGTTCGACCGCCCTGGCAGGGGTGGTGGTGGGCCTACTCCGAGGCCATAGTGCTTCCTTAAGAGATCTCTGGCGCGAGTCTTTGGAGGAGTTTTGGTACCAGACGTTTGTCCGACACCAAGCGAGGATCGGCGAGCAGCAGACGGAACTGGAGGAGAATTTGGTCGCAGTGGGGATGGAGCGACTCTAGGAACAGACTTGATGCGTTGAGATGTCGGTGATGACGGCGTTGATGGTCTGGACATGGCTGGTCGCTGTACACATGAGGTGTCAGTGGTCTGCCGGGTGCATCATGGCGGTATTCGAGGTCTTGACCGCTTAGATGACGCGATCATGTGACTTTGTATAGTGCTGCACATGTCGAGAGTCGCGACGTGCATTCATTCTGCATTCATCGTCAAATTGAGCATAGCTACCTCAGATAGCACTAGCATCTACCAGATAAGACATGGAGGATGGTACAAATGATTTCGTCGTCGCTGACAGTGAGGATGAAGAGGGCTTCCAACCTCTAGCTGACCAGAGCGGTCTCTTGAGCGGAGACCCGTTTTCTACAGGCACTGCAAGCATTTCAGAGCGTCAGTAATCGCCCATATGTTGTGCTTTGGGCTAATCGAAGGTGGTTTCTTGCAGGATCAGTCATCCAGACTGCCACATTCAGTACCAGTCCAGCTCGGACTCCCCAGCGAGCACCCAGATCCCCAGACATATCCAACGCGTCTCTATTTACACCTCCTCCCGGGTACAAAGAGTCTGAGCTAACCAATGTTTCTCCGTTACTTTCCCGAATCGATGAAACTCCCGCACCCAGGCCGAAGCCTCGTCCACGACCTATCCCGCGCAAGTCTCGGACTACGAGCTCCATATTTGACGAGTTCGCCAACGAAGATGTATCTCGTACTTCTGGCTCACTCATTAGTCCCGCATCTGCATTTCCACCCAGTACCTCGGCTAGAGATAGCATCCACCCTCCAACCACATCCATTCTCAATGTTTCGTCAGAATTCATCGAGGACATCAATCCTACTCTTAGCATTGCCGACCGCGCCAAGACACGCTCTAGGAAAACTCAGGCAAAGAAGCCAACTTATGTTCCCGTCGACGTCGATGTAATTGAGCTCACGTCCGACTCCGACGCTGACGAGCTATCTCTCATGCCTTCACGGAAGCGGCACAAGTCCCAAGACGAGCCCGTCAAGCCAAAACCGAAACCGAGGCCAAAGCCAAAGCCTAAATCCAAGAAACCACCTTCGCCCAAGCTCACGGAACCAGTCAATGCCGATACTCAGTCGCCCGAAACTGCAGCCCCACCTGTACCGCAGGAACACCCTTTTCCATCTCCTACTACGGTGTCGCACCTTCCGTCTTCTCTTGCGCCTTTGCCTGACCTGTCTTCTCCGCCCTCATCTCCATTTGTGATAAATCGCAAGCGGAAGCGGGCTCTGCCGCTTGAGCCTGACGTTCATGCAGAAGACATGGATGTAGACAATCCAAACGGTTCATTGCCTTCTATTACAGAGCCTCCTCTATTCTTTGCGCCATCTCCGTCCGTTGTTCTGCCCATGGATGACAGCAATACGCTCGAAGAAGATACCAGGAGCACAAATGCCATCGCTACTGCGAGCAAGGGGACGAAGAAAAAGAACACGTCTACTAAGGCAAAGGGGAAGAAAGGTCGCAAGCAGGCTGTCGAAATCGAAGTCAACGAAGTTGCTCAGAAATCCCCCCAGGATAACGCAGCTACAGGTAACGATGATCTCGCAGAGGACGACTTTGTTGAGGAAGAGGCCCCGAAAGTTGCTTCCAAGAAGAAGGCACCCCAAAAGCCCAAGGCAAAACCGAAGGCAAAAGGCAAAGGCAAGGCGATTCTATCGGAAAGTGAGAATGAGGAGGAAGGCCCTCCTTCTCGTTCGAAGTCACCTATTCAATGCAACCGGTTACCTGAGGACGACGAATCCCTATGGGGCAGTCCCAAGAAGGATTCTTGCGACGCTGAAACAAGCGAGGTACTCCCCCTCGATAAAATTCACGGTTATTACTTGATGATAATCTTTGTTCGTCAAGGATCTACCACAAACTGCATGTGCCCCGCCAAAGCAGACTCCATCCGCCAGTCATTTGCGATCGCGTGCTTTCACCATCAAGCCCAAGTCGACCCCAATGTCAGAGCTCATCCGGCGTGTCAACTCGCAACCAAATTCACCGTTCTCAAATGGTCCTTCCTACTCGCCATTGGTCAAGTCATCGCGAACGATGCTTTCTCGAATTGCACCGCTTCATCCCAACCGACGGACCCCTCCGCCTCCCTTACCGAGACCTCCCCCACCGAAGAAGAGCAAGAAGCAAATCGAGATGGAAGAGCGTATCGAGGAGGAGTTGTCGGAGACTGTGGAGGGGTGGTCGTGTATGACTGACGAAGAGAGGAGAAGTTTGCGAAGAGCACGAATTGATGCTGAGTTGGGCTATGAATGAATTATACTGCCGTTCTTGAGCGTGCCGTTTTGATACAGATTGTATCAGAAAGACGCCGATAAGTAACTGGTGCCGGTAAAGCAGTGGAACACAGTGAACAAGTCAGGTCGAACGTCTCTTATATGACTGGATCCGTTCGCGAATGGAAGAGTTGAACACATTAAATGTTCCTAGGGGGGTGTGCTGAAATGCCTCGGCGTTAGGATCCATATCTATAGTCGCAGCATCCATTGGTATGCGCAGAATGCGCGAGCCGGAGCGATGACAATAATCCATGGAACGTAATGTTACGTGGAAGGAGGTGACAGCCCTCCAGCGCCAGAATATGAATGCTCGACATGACTTGCGACAGAACGTTGTTGTCGATGGATACAGGAAAATCAAGATCGACTTGCAGCGTTCGTAGCTGCATGAGAGGGAGGAAACATCACATTATGATCAAAGAGTGTTCAGAGGTCTCCTGAGCTCCTCGATGGGTGGGGGATGCGAAAAGATCTTCGAGGGCGTTGCACAAAGCTTCACACTGCGGCATTGCGCAGCAAAGCTGTTCTCTAAGGCAGCTCAGTGATGGCACGTATCGTAAGCTTCTTCAAGTCGAACTGAAGAAGTTCACGATACGTGTCGTCCTCCAACTGAAAATATCTCGTCGATACACAAGGGCCGAACGTGTGTTTGTGCGGCACTTCGCTATTATGTAACTTCATGAACCAAGACAAGACACCATCCTTGGAACCTGTTGGAGTAAGTCATCGCCAATGTATCTTTCCTCTTCCTCCCGTCCAATCATTGCCTTTCCAACTAAGACTTTGCTCTTCCTTTGCAGATCCTCCTGCATGTCATCGATGACGACGGCTCCATCGAGTGGCTGATGATCATTGGATACGTTAAGACATTGTCAATAGTACCCGTGAACTAGGCAACAAGGGATTCCAGCCTCCAATTGCCGACCGGAGTGGGCCCTTGCACTGGGGGAATAAGGTGATGTTTCCTCAAGAAACAGGCACCGCTATTATGCCAGCTCGTTAACAGCCGTTCATCGTACAGACATCAGCCAACAAATCACAGGTCGCAGCCGCACTAGCAGCAAGCATAAGTTTGTACGCTACTCAACGGAAATACATGCAGGCGCTGTGCTGTGAGTTCGAGTACGTGACCTCTGTGCGTCGAGAAGGGTCTTCCAATTAACGCTGGTAATGCTATGCTCACAGTTCGTACACCCTCCATGAATTTCCTATCAGATTCTTCACCTAGGCTGCCCGCTTCAACCCATTTACACCTGCTGCTCACTCACCACTATAATCATGTCTGTCGCAATAATGCATAGCTACGGCAACTGACTCCAATTCCACACCCTGCACGCAACCGTAGTAAGCACCATCAGCTATCATGTTCTGGATGTGCGGATCTCAGACCGCCGCGTGTTTACGGCCGCTCGTAGGACAATATGATCCTAAGTGCGGCTCGCGGGTTATAATAACGGCTATGCTCTATCGTGTTCCTGCGTTGAGGTCACAATAAAACCTTTACGAACTTTGATATTGAACACCAAAAGAGTCACGCATCATTCCATGCCTGGGCCATTATTTTTAGATCGTCCGCTAAGAGACCATGCTTATAGTAAACCAAGCCTGCCTGAAAACCGCCCACATGGAGAGGGAGTACCGAGTGTATCAAAATCGAGCGCTCGGTAATAAGTAGCAAAGAAAAAGGTGTATGAGACGCCATCGAACAACCTTCGCGACATCGGGTCAGTGACTTGGACCTTAGGAAAGGCTGGTCATCTCTGTAATACAGAAACTCCGTTACGAGCTCGACGTAGCCACGTAAAAAGAATGATCACGTAGCCACAATGCATTAGCATGTAACATTTAGTCGGACGCATGTGCAGGATGGGCCGAGTCACCACTTGAGCTGCCTATGTATAAAAGCAAAGCAATAACTTCCACTTTAATAACAAAACATCATCCAGTTTTCTTGAATCGCAACAATGAAGTTCATCTCACTCACTGCTATCATCATGTCTGTCGCACTGGCGGACATAGCTACAGCAGCAGACCCCAACGGCAGGTTCTGCCCCTACTCGGGTGAGTACCCTCAGCCTAGCATGTTTTGGACATGCAGGACTTGGACCGCGTTCTGACAACTGGTTGCAGCACGTTATGAGTGCGGAACGCTCACAGGTTATAACAATGGGAATTCATTTTTGTATTACTGTTCGGGAAACAGTGTTATCGAGGTCATTAAACAATGCTCCTGTCCGGAGTGCTGCAGCGTCGCAGATGGAAGCACAGGCAACGCCTGCACGTAAGAGAAAAGGGTGAGCTTCAAGTTGCTTCTTGCTTGCCGTGTCCATAACGTCACAGTAATACGTTACAGTTGTCTCCATAACTAATCGATACTGGCGCTGGGGGAATAGGGTTTGAGGCTCTGGTATGAAAGTGTTTTATGGCTTACATAAATAACTTTCTGCCGCGTTCGGATGCTCTACCGCAGCCAGCACATGGGTGATGACACAGAAGGCTCACTAACCCCCCGAAGACACTGGATTGTGGCGATGCTCAGTATCTTGTGGGACTGGTCCACACTCTACTGATCTCAGTTGACGCAACCACATTTCCAATATATAAGTGCCAGTGCTCGGAACGCAGTTTTGATGGCCCAGTGTATTTTGGCAGCGTAATCATAAAGCGTCCTTGCACGGGATGAGATGACGATTCACGAAGGAATGGGATATCGGCGTGGGCTTGCCCCTAGAAACGACTGTCCTGCCAGAGCGTGTTCGCAAAAGCGCAAAATGAGATGACAAAATAGCGGAATATCAACAGCAACCTACGTGTCACTGTTTGCTATGTTAATGATAGCCGCCAAAGCATCACCAATCCACTCCTCACCTTGCCTCCATTCTCCATTCAAGTACCATTGTTTCACAATACTAGAAGCAGCAGCAAATCGCCTAAGTGTTTTCGTCTTCCCGTTGCCATTCCTCTTTCTCACCCTTAGGTGAGATGGG